>JANSTX010058475.1:0-18191 GCA_027564355.1 Penthetria funebris
AAATATATATAAATATAGCCATGTAACATAAAATATACATACATAAATCGTTGTTTGTTATGCATTCAGTCAATGCTTTTAATGGTATTTTTTTACTCGTAGTGTGAAAATATTTGGGGATTATTTCTAAAAGGTATAAAAATTTACTTCCGTTTAATTAAAATGATTAGGCACACAATACCTGTATCGACTGAGTACATCCTAAATGTTTTATTCCATGTAGGTTTGTTTAATCTAATCTAAATATATTTTACATATGTTTTTATTTCATGTTTTGAAACCAAAAGAAAAGAGAAAATGTCTCACAAATTACATAAAATATAATGATACAACTTTGAAAAGGTCAATCACAATTAAATTCCAGTATTTTTTGTTGAATTGTTTTTTGTTTTTTTTTAATATTAAGAGTAGGTTTCAAATATTCATCACGGACTTGAGCCTTAATCAAGAAAATAACGGACAATGACCGAGGTGGATTGTTAAATTGTGCCGGTGGATCTGCAATATTGCAAGAATATTTAAATTTCCAAATGGAAAGTATACTACTAATTAAAATTATTCGGATGTATATCGTAAACATTTTTTTTTTGTGTGGTGCAAAAATACTAAGTTTGCTAGTTTGTTTGAAAATAAATGTCCCACCTGGTCGACAAACACTATAGATACCCAAGGAATATATACTATACAGGTCTATCGGTATGAAAATATTCGGAGCAAGTATTTTTTAACACATGTGAAATACAAGCAAAACTATAAATTTTTATGCCATTTAGAACTTGCTCGTTATACTTTCATACATATTTTTAATGTCGTTTAGAACTTGGTCATTATATTTTCATACATTTTTAAATGTCAAAAAAAGTTTGCTCTGAATATTATCATACCGTAAAATCAATTTAAGACCATACCTGTATAATATATTCCTTGTTAAATACACTCATTTTGTTTAGGTTAAAATAAAGTCGTTTACTAAAAACTGTAGGAATACGAGCGCTTTTAAAAGAATCTTAAAATTAACTTTACCACATATTAAGATGGAACTGACCGCTATGCGCTGAAAATGTGGTAGCATTCTTTTTCATTTCAAATAATTTAACAAGACCATTTTATGTACAATCAAAAACTAGATTTGACTTAAATGAGACTTAACTAAGAATTATAATAGAATTAAACATATAGTATAGTTAAACGCTATAGAATATAGTATGACGTTAGACCTGAGCTCAAATCCTATTATAGTCAAAATTTTCTGAAGTCAATTTATCACTTTGTGATTTAACTTGGGTTGACAAACTAGCAAATTATAATAGCAATACGTAAAAGTTTTTTCGGGATCAATATATTCTGATGATAATAAAATATAGACTGTGTATATCATCTTAACATTTACACCTCAAGATAGTGTGGTAAACTTGACTGGAATCTTCAGAGTAATACCAGATCCGATGATCCAAAAACAACGTGACGAAGAACCCTTCAATAAGGAATTAAGGAGTTTGTACCAATACTGTTACAAATACAAGATTATTTAATGGAACGAAGCTAGTGTTCATGAACAGTAGTAGTTGTTCATTGACGCCGTACGTTCCCATGTGAAATAATGGTTCAGATAATGATGACGTGATGTGCTTGATGATAATGATAGTAGAAATTGTGTTAGTAAAGATATATATGCAATCTGGAACATTTCTCAGTTAAAAAGATATGTTAAAAACGTTTTCAGTGAAGCACTATATTCTACTTCTTGTGAAATCTAACAACATATGCTACATGTATGTGTCATGTCATTCTATCAGCTTTAAATTACTTATAACTTACTCGTATAATGTATTATATATTTATATTTTATATAATATACAAAAAAAGAAAATACATTCTATTTATATGTCCAGTAATGTAATCATTTAATTAATACCATACAATTTCATTGCTAATTCCTGGTTCAATTCAATGATAATCACATCATTGATATCATAACGAAGAAAATTATATAAATTTTCCTGTAAATAATTGAAACAGATTTCTATATGCAATGCATCAAAACATTTCAAACTGTCTACTCGTATAAAAGGTACAGGAAGATCGATAAAAGTTTAAATGTTCCAAAACATTGCAGATAACCGAAAATGGGTTAAAACAAGTGAAAATTGTTTGGTTTTCAATTTCCAAAACAGATTTTCTACATCTATTGTCGCATTGTGATATATAATATTTGGAATATATAGTATAATATGTTTCACTCAGTTATCTATAAACAAACATATGCATATATGAATGAAATAATGCAAAATCATATTAATTTTAATGTTTATGCAATTGAATCAATATAATGCGCTTATATATAATATTAGTTTGATTGTCCCTTTTGATAAATGTTCTTGATAATATATTAGAATTTGCATATGTGGATGGTAAATTCGACAAACGCGATAGAAATCCTATATCTTACTGTAATCGAGATCGTTTCCGGTTACACCACGTTACTATAAAAATACATTGATTAACCTAGGTATTAGTCAGCACAGTTACTCTATTCGTGACCTATATTAATACATACTATCTACAAAAATTTTACTGAAATATGTACACAAATTCACAATAGATGATCTACAACTTTTAACGGGAAAAGATCCAAATTTTGACTATTAAATTAAATTTGAATAACAATCGTATAGTGTTATTACATTTAGCTAAGAATTTAGTGCAATCTGATATATAATCAAAAATATACTTTGAAAAAAAAAAAACTTTAGTTGATTGTTAATTTGCTTTTTATAAGCTATTTAGTTTAATTTAAATCGGCATTGAGACTCTTCACGAAGTTTTGAACTTTTAAATTTTTAATAGGATTAAAATAGTTTTCAAATTTTTAATATGGATTCAGCTTTTGAAGAACATGAATATACTTGCGGTGGCACCTCAATAAATTAATATATTATCATCAGATCCAACAAGAGTGCACAGAACGTCACAAGGTCACTACGATGTCAATATGAGGTTTTCTATACAAATGTAACATCAAATGTAAACCGAAAAAAAATTGTGGTGATCGTATAAATCGGCTAAGATGTAAGTTTGCAAACAAGACATTAGAACCTAGATTTTAAACATCCGAGCATGCGTCATAGCTGATATATACTTAGATTTTGTTGAACTGCAGTCGGATGTTTGAAAGATCTATATTTGAATGGCATAGCATTTCTTATATTGCGTTCTTTAAACTTTATATATAATATCTGTATTGGTATTCTGAATATACTCAATCGTAAGGTATAAGACATCAATACTAAACTATCTAAAATGCAATTAAATGATGAGTTACAAAATGTAAACAAAAAGTATTTTTCTTTTAATATAATATGAATATATATATATATAAATATATATACCTAATGAGTATGCTGTATGGCATGGTTAAAATCTTTTGAGGTTTGCCGATTACCGCATCTTCTTCTTTTATACTATTTGTAGTTATTACAGGTTTTATTGCATGCACTTTAAATATTATATATCTTTTTAAAAATAAAAATCAAAAATTATATAAGGCTATGGAAAAAATGATTATTAAGATTTTAATCGTAAATGATTGAAAGAAGGTACGTCAAAAAAAAATTTAAATGAATACCTACTATTTGAAATAATACCTTACTTTATATATAAATGAAATTCTTATTATTTTTTCGTCAAAGGTTCTAGTCGTGACAAGTGTGAATTTTATGGCATATAAACGATACAATAAATTCAATTAATATTAAATAATGACACTAAAATATATAATAAAATGTATAGATATATAAATTACATTGCATTAACAATTATAAAATTTTAGATATATTTAATATTTTTTGGAATAATAAAGGAAAAAGTCCATAAGCCTCAATTTTTGTTTCGGCAACAGAAAATAATTTATTTGTTAAATTTTTGAATAAATGGATAATAACAATGAATTTGAAATTACACAAAATGATCGTAATTTCGTAAAATGACGATGGTTAAATGTAAGCAATCGAGCAGATCTTTCTACGTTTTTTCTTGTTTGCAACCATATTTATTAGTCAATGTGAGTGATAAAAATGAAAAACGAATACAAAAAGTGTAAATATGTTTGTATACGAGTATATATAGTTTTACCTATTTACAATTAACATAATTTTGTTTTTATTGACTGTCTATGAATCAATAAATTTGAAATTACACAAAATTATGGTTAATGTAAACAATCGAACATAGCTTTGCATATTTTTGTATGTATTTGTATGCAACTATATTCATCAGTCATATGTCAATGAGAGTATAAGAAAAAAGGAAGACGTGCATGAAAATTGGAAATATGTATGCGAATATGTAGACTCTCACATATTCACAATTATCATAATTTAAAATTTTATAGTCTGTCAACCATTTAAAATTAGCGCAATTTTAATCGAAACAACGTTAAATTTGAGCGTAGTGTATTTATGTTATTACTGTCGGACATCGAAATAAAAATTTCAATCATTTAATTACACAGCTCTCCCGAATTGCAAAAATTTACTACCACACTTATATTTCTTTAAACATAAGTAGAAATAGAAGCATAAGAAAAACGGCTAATGTTATCCCAGAGTGTAAAATCTGTCAAAAGATTTCGGTCATATACGAAGAGTTTTTGCAACAGAAAACCAAGATGTGTTAAATGTGCAAAACAGCATATCTCAATTTATAGAGGATGTGCGGTCGCAGTAGCGTTACAAAAAGAACGGATTAATAAATTGAGCCATCAGTCTAGAAAAACTTTCTCATCAAGAAAAATGCACGAGGCAAAGATTCCAGTTATTGAAAATACTAATAAACATATACTAGAGAATCTAGCTGCAATAATAAAAAATACGCCAAACATTTTGAAACATCAAAATATGCAACTATGGCGATATAAAAAAATTTACAAACATAATGCAACAAGCGACATGGAACAACACACCAGAAGCAAAAAGTGGGATAAAAGGCTCAAATTTTTCTAAAGAAATACGTGAAATGGTGAATGAGAAAGGAAAAGCAAGACGAAAATGGCTAAATCTACTGAAAATAAAATTCTAATGGATAGGCTCAGTCAAAAGCTGAAACAAACTATTCATGAACTAAAAAATAAGACTGTTGATAGTTATCTAGAGAGATTATCAAATGAAAAATCAATGATTATTCCCTTTGGCAAGCCACTAAATAAGAAGATGAAACATTTGCGGCTAATTGATTTACAGGAAGCAGAATTATTTGCTGAGCATATGGTGAATACATTTAAACCACATGATCGTCAAACAGCACAAGAATTTATACCAGTAATAGAAAATGTGGTCTAAACAACGTTTAAATTAACAACACCGAACGAGGTCGCAGAGGAACTCAGAGCAAACATAAATCTGAAAAAAAAACTCCAGTGTATGATCAGATTTCTAGAATTATGTTAAAGAAATTACCTATAAAGGGAATCATAATGTTGACATATCTAATCAATGCAACAATAAGATAAGAATATGTTCTTATGCAATCGAAACTACCAGAAATCATTTAGATTCCTAAACCAGGGAAACCACCGAATAAAAGAACAACATATCGTAAAATATTGTTGAAAAAATAGTCTCGAAGAGATTAAAAAGAATTATTGAAGAAAGAAAATTACTTCCGAATCACCAGTTTGGGTTCAGCAATAAGCATTCCACAATGGACCAGGTACACAGAATTACAAATGTTATCGAGGATACATTGGAGAAAAAATATATATATGCAAAAATATTTTTGAAAGATTACAATATAAGTTGGAAAAATATCTGCCAAAACATCATAGTCAGCTGAGTAATCATATATGTCAGAAAGACAATTCAGAATAAAATATGAAGATGAATTTTTCGGGATTGAACAAGATAGAGGCAGGGGTCCTACAAGGAAGTGTGTTGGGTCCAATCCTGTATCTTCTATATACCAATGATATTCCAGTAAATGATAATGTGACTATTGCTCAAAGTACCTGAAATATCATATTTCCATGCATCAATATTATATACTACTAATTTATGTACTTATCTTATGATATCTACATTGGGCTTAAATTACTAAACTACCGACAAAAAATATAAAGTACAATAAACAAAGTTGTTACTTTAATTGTTCAAGATCTTGTCGGTTATGTTTAAGTACCGTAGTATTCAAAGAAAGCAGGCAGATTTCAGAACTCAAATACATACCTTATCAATACATCATTAATAAATATTTTTGGACAGTCGATTGAATAGCAAACATCATTTTGTATGTTATTTATCAACTTTAAACAGACATTTAATGGTATTCATCATTGAATATTGCACAATCTATCATCTAAACTGATAATTTTAATGCATATTCGAGTATTAAACAGGGATGTATGTTATCTTTCATACTTAAAATTTTCTGATCACACAAAATATCAACGGAAAATTTATGAAGAGTCGAAGATCTTAAGGTGATTAAATTAACCATATACTGATGAAACCAGTATGAGATATTGCAAGGATTGCACTGATAATAGTATAATGAAAATGCATTAGGTCAAGCAAAGTCGTCGAGTCAAAATGGAAGTAATGATGATTATTTATCTACCAGATGATATTCATTAATACTATTTACAGTTACAGTGCACAACGAAATTTATTTATAGTATTGGCAAGTATATAATCAAAAATTTTCATTAGAATGTAAATACCAAAGAAATTCATACCAACTATGCACAGAACGACTCCACCAGGCGAATATAGAGAACCATTAGATATTTTTAAGTGAAATGATGTATTGCGTTTATCGAATAATGAGATATTGAATTAAAGATGTCTAAATCATTGCATGTAATAATAGATTTGATTTACTATTATATTATAAATTTTGTTATTCCAATTAATTAACTAAAACAAGTCATACATTTAAGGAAACAGAACATGTCCTTAAAGCAATTTCACTACACTATACTCGTATAACTTCTTAAGAAAAAAACTATTGTTCAACATTTTTTCATGTTTATGAACCAATCAATAATTTATTACTTTTTGTGTTTTTACAAATATATTCGAAAACCTGTTTAAATAAACAGGAAAAAAGTATGCTTCAAAAAAGGATACAGAGGAAAAAAAACACAAAAAGTAAATAGCTATATCCCAAATTTATTTTAAATGTGGGTCTAAAGAAGAATTTAAAAAAAATTATTATAAATCTATAAAAAAGAAGGTAATATGAAATGTTCGTTTTTTAAATTCTGTTTTAAACAAAAAAATAATAATAAATAACCATAAATAAATATTAAATTACCAGGATTAATTAAACCATGTATGAAATCGATTTTGATTACCGCATACGGTTAAAAAAATATCAACTTACCCTTATGTGATGTCTTGAGCTTCCCATTCAGGAACTATTAATCCACTTTTTAGTTTTCCACTTATGAAATTGAATACACTTATGCGCTCACTTTACAGTATACACAAAATACACTATTCTACACTATATACACTGATACACTGATCCACTGATACACAGATTATAAGATGTATATTAGTTGCGCTGCTGATCTGCCTAACTGTTATAGAACCATCATCAACGTTGATTTTCTGCAAAATTCTGCGATCCTGTAAATCATAAAAAAAAAATTAAATTTATATACTCATGTGCAATCACATAATGCTACTTAAATGGTTGCATTTATGATACGCTTCCACACGAATGTCATATTTTGCCTTAATATTGATGATATTGAATAAGAAATTTAGAAGGTAAACATATGGCCGAAAATTATAGTGTTTTAAATTTATCAGTGCTATACAATGACAAACTTATCACAATTCTTCCAAAAACGTCAAAAAATCGAAATGAAGAAAAATAAGGAATTCTGAAAACTCTACTGTAAAGCGTTGTGACAGAAGACCAGCTAGATTTAATATCCGTAATATAAGTTATAATAATTGCAAGCGTTTGCGAAATCGAATTATGCTATTGGTTAGAAGAGCTAAGAAACATTAGTACTCCAATTTACTAAATCCTGGTCATGAAATTTGGATAAGCATCAAAATTCTTGGATTTGTTAGGGACTCGTCTTATGTTAATAATGGTTCATTCGCTACAGATGAATTTAATAAATATTTTACTAATTTGCCTTCATAAAATATTATACAATTAAATTCAGATTTAACACATAATTTACTATTGCGTAACGTCCCAATTTTTTTTTTTCAAAATGTTACTCTTTACTGATGTTCTAAAGGTTTTTAATATCATTAAATCTAATTCAATTAGAATTTCATAAATCAGCTATATGGAAAGTTGTCTCAAAAAAAAAATCTTTCTCTGCTCTATGTCCATTGTCAAAGTTATGTGCCTCAGAGATCTTTTTTGGATCCACTTTTATTTTTCTTATTATCCACCTGTATATGCAACTAC
Source organism: Penthetria funebris (assembly GCA_027564355.1). Taxonomy (NCBI): domain Eukaryota; kingdom Metazoa; phylum Arthropoda; class Insecta; order Diptera; family Pleciidae; genus Penthetria; species Penthetria funebris. Next base: position 8,434 of record JANSTX010058475.1, read on the forward strand.
ACAATTATATCAAATTGATATTTAGTATAGTTGTTCATGTTTAATCAATGTAAACTGGATTTTAGTAATCCTTTTTCTATTGTCATCCGAATTATACCAGTCCTTGGCACACTATTCCATTCAACAATATATTCTAGTTCACCATGGGTACAACAAGCATCAAGAATGCGATGCGTTGTCATTTCTTAAATAGTTATTGATCACACGTTTATGTAATTAAATAATAAATAAATAATTTTTGAATTTGAATTTGAATTTAACGAATGATTAAATTTCATCAATGAGTTTATTTAATTTATGTGATTTTCTATAATAATGTAGTTTTAAATTCATAACTAAAATAATCTACAGTATCAAATTGTATGGATTGGAATCAATATGAGTATAATCAAATTTATTAGTTATGATTCTTTTAATTGAAATGTCAGTAGAATTTTAATATGCTTTTTAATAACATCTTTATTTGAGTTTTGGCTTTGTAAAAATGTCTTTTAGCATTTTATAGTCTTTCAAGTTGATGTGAGATTTTCATCTTCTAGTAAGCCACTTTCTTAGTTTGGTAGAAGAAGAAATATTTGGAATTTTAATATCAATATTAAATTAGATTCATATATCAGCTATTAAGCAATTTACTTAATGAGGTTTTAAAACAAGTTTAAATAAACTACACAGAGCTTAAAATAAAACGTTGCAAATAATTAAAACATCTATAGAACCATACAAACACTTATGTTATCGCATATGTTCAACAAAGTATATGCATTCTATTGAATCAATTGAACAGCTGTGCAGTTAAACTGCGCAATTTAATTTATCATTTTGATTTCTGTCAATTAATTTCACATTTTACTTTGCCAAATGTCAAAACTCAATTGAATACCACAAACACTGTCTCGATTCGGTGTTTTATAGAACTATACAGTTGTGTAATTCGGATCGTTTGGACACTGTGCAATTGTTGGCAACTTCATTGCATAGTTAAACTGTACAGTTTGTGGCGAATTGCACAATTCAGACAGGTTTTGAACTTTTTATAACTTTTAAAGCGGCCGATGAACTTTTGGTATTTTAATGAACAAGCATATTAACTTTGTTGCAGTTTTAATTTAAGGTTCATATTATTTTTATTTTTTTCTATAAGTTTTTATGAAAATTTATTAAATTTAGCTGATAACATTTTTGATTTGTAATCAGACTTTAATTAGAGTGTATCATTCAATATTTATGAGCATACCATTTTTAATTTGAACAGAAAATAATTTGCATTTAATGTATTTAAAAACCTATTGTTAATTTGTTCCACTGAAGAAATCGTAATAAAATTTATTTTATTTTATTCAATTATTATTATCAACTTATAATGTACATTACTCTTATTTATGTACATATATTACAAGGCGTATATTGAGTATGGTAAGTGATAATAATGATAAAATATTACGACATTTAATTAAAATAAATATTTTAAGAACAAACACCATAATTGTGGTTATATGCGATAAGAAATTGTTTATATAAATGAAAATCTAATGCATTTTATAGAACAATTTACGCCTAACTGAGAAGTTACATAAATGTAAACGTACTTCATCATTAATATTAAATAATCAATAATTTTAAAAAAATTATTCGGAAATTTAATTTAAATATGTGCATTATTTTGGATCGAGAATTGTTGTGAAATTCAACCGTTCAATACTGAATGTATATATGCCAAACCTTTAAACTCTGATCAAGATTACATTAAAATCTATCGAGTTCTATATAAGACAAGCATATACATATCAAAAATTACCAACTGTTTCTATTCCCGTGAAACTTCTAATCGACAAATCAGGAATGCATTTTAATTAGATTACTTTAGATTAAAAAAAAATCCGATCTAAATCCGAAATATCTTCATGTCGACCGGTTACATCCAATCCAGTCCAAGATGAGAAGGAACAATAGTGTTGACAGTAAATATGTTTTACAATCGAATGTATACAATCAAAAAAAATACACAATGCTAAATTTTACATTACGAATTACGATATAGAGCGCGGATAATATTCATCAGTTTAAATGGTATTAAATAACAATCAAAAATTGTCTACATCACATCACGAACAATACTAATGCCTATTTGAAGCCATAAATAACATACACAATGGCATTTACTATTCAATCAACTGCTCAGCAATAATCCGTAAAGATTTATATAGTATTTGCAAGACCTACCAGGATGCCTGAAACTTGTCTATTCCCTTTTTTATGTTTATCGTGTTCAGCAAAGCGAGCAATTTAATTATCAACCTCTTTTTCCACAAATTTGGAAAATCATCAGATAATATTGATGTTTATACCTACAAATAATTCTTACTAGCATCAAATACAACCGTTTTCATATTAAATGGAATAAAATCGTTTATATTAGCTATTATAATTTTACATGCCGACAAACACCATATTATTTTTATTAATAAACTTTCTATTTATTTTCACCCTTGTATCTAATCTTGTGAAAAACACTATATCACTCATATTAAATTTTCTAATAATTATTGCCATTTTGAAAGCCATTCTTCAAATAATTAATCTAAGCAAACCGGTTGCTAAATTTTGATAGTCTACCAATATTCTGCAATATACCCTATTACTTATATTACTCTTTTCGCATTAATATAGGAAGGTAATGTGCTTCTTATTTTGTTTATTCTTAGGTCATCCGTTTCATACAGATTTGAATATAAATTCTTAAAATATTCACTATATACGAACTAACATATCATTCAAATTATCCATCTGTATAAAATTTATCAAATCATCAGTTTTATCAAAAGTATATTTTAGTAATCAATGTTTTCAGGCGAGACGATGTCGTTCACAAGTATAAAGAGAGCGTTCGTATTGCATTAATTTGTCCATATAAAATGAACATAGTACTTTTAACGGTAAATTAATATAGTTACGAATTTTGTATAAAAATTCAAGGAGAACGACATATGCGAACCAATCAACGACCTTATTATTTTGCATAAAAGAATTAATTTGAAAATATTTTTAATATTAATCTTTTTGTGAGTGTTTTTATGAATTTTTATAAGCTCGCCACAAATGTCTTCGGTATATATTGAACAAAGTAAATTCTTTTGAATCTATAAAATTTATGTATTTACCTTTCTTGATGGATCGTTTTTGAAAAATAATAACCAAACCAATTTTTAGGGTTGTTATATATTAATAAATTATGAATTCAAAATTCTTAAATAAATTTCACATAAATCGATTATTTTTTTCATTTCATATTCTATCAATGATTATCATGCTAAAAGATTCGAAATAAACTTTCTTTTGGTTTATTATTCAACTTTAAAGTTTATATATAGGAACAGACTCTTTCTTCTTGCGAAATTTATCCTGTTATCTCGAATATACATACAGAAGTTGCTTACAACAAGTACATTAGTTCATGAAAATCTTATTTTGAAATTCGTATAAAAATGTTAAGGATAAGAATAAAGGAAAATCCTAAAAGTTTTAAATGTCAAACAAGGAAAAGCTATAAGTACTTTTGTACACGTCTAGTCCTTCTATTTGAATATATACATATAGGTAAATTGTACATGTATAGGAATATAAAATATAAAGGAACTGACGTCCAAAATAAAGGGCTAAAGTTCCAATTTAAAGTTAGATTTTTTGTTTCTTCTTTAAACCGTATATGACTACTCGTCACAAATATACAAAATTATGCAGACTTTTCTCCTTTCGTACTATGTATCGTCCTGTTTTTGTTTACTTATATGAACCAATTTTAAGCCAACGATTTTCTAGAATACTTTTTAATACTTCACAATCCCAACACAATGAAAACTAAATAAGGGAATGGAAATTATTATTAAATAAAATGCACAACATAAATTTTTGGTTATATAAAAAATATTTTCATGTCACGATTAAAAATTAAGTCATTCATTTTAATATTTTAATTTATATTTTTTTCTTTTAATTTAATGTTTATTAATTCGTTCTAAATTTGATTAATGGTTCGAAAATAATTATGTCATCTGCGTGAGCCAGCATAAATTTTTATGTTAACCCGCATAAATATTTCGAATAGGAAAAAATAGAATTGCATTTTCTTGAATGCAATTTCATCTGCTGATGCATTAAAATATATTTAAATGTTGTTTACATTAAAATATATTTAATGTTTAATGTTGTTATTACTTTATTTTTATTATATAGTAATAGTATATTTTACAGCAGTTCGCATTGCAATTTAAATGTTTTTAAAAACTATACACTAGATAATATAATATTTAGTATATAAGAACCCGGAAGATCGTCTTTCACAGTCAACAATGCCTATCAATGGAGTCAATCACGTATGACCTTGATTTTCCTTCTGTAAAACAATTGTTTTCACAGAGTTCCTTTACATTTTTACAATTTTATTACCGGTTAAATTACCACCTTTAATTCAAGCTACAATAAAATTAAGTAATTAGGCTTTATTAACAGCATGTTTCGCCATAATGTCGTTTCTGAGATAAATACCCAGGATCTGCCTAAAATCTTCTTTCGACTTATCTATAGCGCAAGTCTAGTCTAATAACGATCATCAGACTTAATTTAGGTGCTTATAATATTATTACGGTAACTTTACAGTCTGGTGTACTTTACCTGAAGTCGTGGTGTCTTCATTACTATATAGATTTTTATACATATCACTCATTCTCTCTCTCTCTCTCTCTATCTCAAAAGTTTTCTATAGTAGAATTTCTCATTCTGGACAGTTTTTATCCACAGTGCCTGACCAGCGTTCATTGCGCAGAACTTAAGCGGCCGAGTTTAAAGACGGCCAAATCGTCAAAGCAATTATAATAATTTTCTTGTTTTATAATAAGCATAAATGATTAAAATATGGAATTTGTAAAAAAAAATTAACAAAGAATTCATTCAGACTTTAATTATTTTATGAACAATCTAACGTTGAGTACCACGCAAACGTGTTAAAAAATTTCACCCATGTAGTTAAGAAAGAGATACTATAATACATAATTACCAGATATTCATACATTTTGAGTGTGGTTCATACGGAAAGAGAGAGAGGATTGGAATGCCAGAAATCAGTGAATATTTGGTTTGAATTTCTGGAGGCAATAAAGTTGAAGAAATGCATCTTCGGAAAGAACGTTTTCCACAGACATGACGTACGTATATGAAAATCTCCCGAAATTTAATTGTGCGACCAAATGTATAATCAACAGAACACGCGCTCAAAATGTGATCAATCTAAAGCAGTTTAGAATACATGTGTGCGTTCCGCGAGAATTGAAATCCGAAGAGTCTGTATAGTTGTGTCGCATTGTTGCATTGAATTTTACAAGATTTGCAATTTTAAACTTTTCCAAATGCATGCCGAAGATAATTCCTAAATGCGATAAGTGCTAAGTACCAGATGAAATGGATTAATTTAAATCACAAAATTACAGTAGATGTGAATATATGTTTAAAATTCACGAAATCTAAAAAATATAAAATCTTAATCCTCAAAATAGATAGCATATCGAAACATCATAAATGTTACAATTTTAAAAAATGCTGATATACCTGATATGTAAATGGGTTTCATATTTTAAATTCAATCATGGTATTTATGATTACATAATCCCGTGCATATAATTTATTATGCATATTTTTCATTAATCTTTCCATTTATATTCTATATAAACTGACATTTTATGACATTTTTGTCCGCTTTACAAAAACTTAAAACTAGAACACAGATTAAGATTTAAGGATACTTTAGAAGAGCGGACATCTTTTATTCACTGAAAGTCTAAATTTCATATAATCAAACAATCAGCAGTTGTGTGTGCATAAAATGATTACATTATCTAACTCAATAAGATGTGTTTGAATGCATCTTCATGATATTATATTGATATTAGATGATATTATAGATCATTCAATTCATTAATGACCATATACTAATTTATATATATACTCATTTAAATAGTCTCTCTTTAATAGACTCTTTGTTGCACACTATGTTAGTGGAACTTAAAGGTCAACAGTCTATTCATTTAACGTATGATTAAAAAAAAAATCTGCCTATGAAAACTGAAATACTTTCTTTACTAATTTAATATCCAATTAAATAAAAATATCGAATATTTTGAGTTTTAATTAGATGAATAAATTAAGTTGAACACAAAAAAACTGCTTAACTATATTCCACTATACTTTTTTAAAATGCAAATTAAAAAATTATAAAAAAAAAACTCAAAACTAATAATTCAATAGAACTAATTACTACTATTCATTCAGTTGTTTATTTTCTCATCAAATATCCTTTTGGCATATTTATGATATGGTTTTGTAATATACTCGTATTTGGTATTATGGTTATATAATAGCTAACAAATATAAATTTGCACAAACCATAAAAAACCTGCCAATGGAGAAATGAAGTTATTCAATATTTTACCACTTATTATGAACTCCCAGTAATGGATTTGTTTTAATATGAAAATACCGACTAGCGTCGAATGGGATATGGACATTGGGCATATGGTACCGTATTGGTTTTGATGCCAACTATACTTTTGACACAAGTCTAATTTATACCTGATAGATTCATACAATCCATATTTATCGACCTCGATGTGTACATTATGATAAACTTTAGAAGATAGCGCAATGACTCTCTTAATCAAGCATATACTATAGAAAAGAATTACCATGAACTATAACTAACCTATATTGGAAAAGCGTGATGTTTTAACATAAATATTTTATGCCTTAAAATAAAATCAATAGGGATGAAGATTGATAATGATTATGATGATGATGTTATTGAAATAAATTTATGTTATGGAAAATGAGTTAATATAGTATATTTTGTTGAGTCAATTTGTTTAGCTTCAAAAAAAAATGTGATAAACTACGTACTAATAGCCTTAAAATCTTCCATATATGATTCAAATAATAACAGCTGGTTCAGTTTTGGCTACTATTCTGTACACAAATATATTGCTAATTTGCCTTTAGTCTTACGCATTCGCAATATTAATTTGAAAACAACAACTTTCCTTTTTTGGATTTAATTTACGTATATGGTAAATTCATAAAGAAAGAAATTTAATTTAAAGTTTTGGTATGAACTTCGGAAGGTATCAAACATAATTTCAGTAGAAATTTAAAAAAAATTTCAACACACAGTGAATAATTTTATAGCATATAGTTCGAATTTCGCATGCGCTAAATAACAAGTTACACACTATTTCACTTCGCATGAACTGTATCCCAAATTGGCAAGCGAAATAACGAATTGTGGAACATGATTATTTCGTTTACTTATTTCGCTTTCACTTTATTTCGCTCAGAGAACATTTAGAGAGATAAATTAATAGATACTAAATAATAAAGATTAATAAATATAATGTATATTGATTATTATAAACATACATAATATAATTGTTTGGTGAATTTCATTTATTTCACTTAGTGTGAACTATAGATCAAATGAATTAGTGAAATTAGAATATAATCCAATATCTTATTTCACATTTTTCAACCGATTTAACGAACTGTTTATTTTGCAAAGCTTTTATTTCACATCGCAAGAACTTTATACTATGGCTTTACTCGCTGACATTTGATTTTAATTTATCTAACATTGTATCGAATCTGAAAAGAGGATATGATATATATTATGCTTATTTACCAAGTGAAAAATATCTCACCAAAACCAAACAAACTTGGTAGCTAGACATTTATTCGCACTCCCAAAACCATAAATAAATGTATATCACAAAAAAAGACCATACAAAACAATTTGAAAACAAATTTTTCATTCATTACAAGTACAAAAACACTATACTATTATTTGACAACATTTTTTTCCATTTAGTTTGTTACTATCATCCACTTTCAATTTAACCTTTAATCGAATTTCCGAGGGTCAAATGATGTGGGCAATTATGTCATCTAATTATACTTTTTAAATTAATTTATAAAACAAAAGTATGAGTAGATACTAGACGATTGTACTCATAAATAAATAAATATCTGAATATATAACAGAAAATTGAAAATCTTGAAAGGTTTCTTTTAATTGTTTTTGGTTCTTCTATGCCTTTAAGGATCATTTTATATATTTCCTTTTATTAAAACATTGTAATTTGTTTCATTTTATAAATTCTCAGGAAATAATAAATAAATTATTGAATTCATGACACATATTTTTATAATTTATAATATATAGTCGTATGTTGAATATAAATTGAGCATATGTTTGGTTTTCATAAATTATAAAATAATAAAAAAAAATGGTATGTCGCTTCAACCGCTTTTTAATTTTTAATTATATACGATTATTATAATATAACAATTATAATATAGTGATAATTCTAGTGAACAGAGTGCATCGCATTCAAATGCACGAATCATTATGTTAACTAATTGACACTGCAATGGATATTTCTAAGCAACAACAAAATAATACCTCACCTGATATTCGCACATCGGTTGTCAATTTACTATTCATCTTTATTCTTGTTTTGTTATCAATATTCTTTTGCTAAATCAAGCCAATCATATTAAGATGTATGCTATTTTGCTCCTACATTCTTATGATGTCATTAAGTTAGATTCGATGTTTCGCAGAACTTATATTCGATTGTGGTCGTTGGTTCGTCCCTATACTTGTTACTATATACATTTTTCAGAACCAACTCCTTCCAATGTGTACAACGAAATATAATACTAAATTAGATCAGTATAAGTTTGTTTGATAAAGTAATGCAAGCGTACAAAGAAATAGTACTATGAATTCCCTGTAGAGAAATATACCTAATTGTTGAAGAAGCTTATAATATTGCCTATTTATTCAGCATATGATGAATTGGAAAGAAATTCCCGTCCAAAAATGAAAGAATAACAAGATATACACTAATGTATTTTTTCCAATATATGACTATATTATTTAAAATAGAATCTATCCTCCCCTATATTAATTTAAATTAATATTGAGTGGCACAATAGTAACAGATTTTCATACTGTCAATATTTGAATATACGAAAATCAACTAAGCATATTTTATTTTTAAGCCTTGTCTATATAAGAGATGCAGTCATTATTCATAATTTTTATGTCTATTTCAAAGAAAAATCACAGAAAATTTAATTAATTCTTACACATTCTTCTATATATAGTTTTGTATAGTAAACAAAATAAGCAAGTGTTAGAGTTATACAATTCTAATGTTAATATCATGCTATTGCAATTGAAGCCTTTATGATGCCATTTTACGACTTATAGATTGTATCTGCATTCCATTTGATTTGTTCAATCTGTTGCATGAGTTGTCTAGACTTTTCATCGACTTCCTCATTTTTAACAATATATTAGTCCTAACCGAAATCAATTGAACAACTATGTGCAGTTAAACTGCGCTAATAAATTTAACATTAAACTGCACATTTTTATTTTAAACACCATTGACGCTAAAAGACATACTATATTCTAGCTTAATATATATTCTACTAGCTGAATTATAAAATTTGTGTAGGAACTTGTGGGCGAGATTAGTCATGATTCTGAGAAAGTGATTTTTTTTTTTTAATGGAACAACTTCGGCATCTCCAGCCTTAGTGAGTAGGGTAACTGACTTTGCTTCAGGCTGCGGCCAATAGCTAAACAGACGAAAGGAAAGAGAAAGCTAATTATTTACTATTTATTTATTATTTATTAACGTAGAAATATA
>JANSTX010058486.1:0-23848 GCA_027564355.1 Penthetria funebris
CCGGATCTTGCCCCGTCCGACTATCATTTATTTCGGTCTATGCAAAACCCTCTCACCGGGATACGCTTCACTTCAGAACAGAATATCAGAAATTGGCTTGATTCATTTTTGACCTCACAACCGGAGGAGTTCTTAAGGCGCGGAATCCATATGTTACTAGGAAGATAGGAAAAAGTGGTGGCTGGCGATGGAGAATACTTTGAATAATACTATAGTGCATGTTTTTCTGAAATAAACGTTCAAAGTTTGAAAAACAACAGCACGAAATAAGTTATACACCTTACATAAATCAATAAAATTATTCTAAAGCGAAACATGTATTTAAATTTACAAATTATGTTACGTTTTAGGTTAACCACCTTATTTTTAATAGAGAGTACGTTCGACAATTTATGAATTCCTGATGTTAAACCAGAATTCTGCTTTTTGTTCTGTTTACTTAGTATCCAACCCCAGATGAATTAATCAATGCCTGTCATCAGGAGTACATAAATCAATACAATTATTCTAAATAACTTACGTATTTAAATTTACAAATTATATGTTACTTTTTTAGGTTAACCACGTGTTCTTCGTTTCCAAAAACATGTGCTTTCTTTAAATGCCCCGCCTATGAAACATATGCTTATTTTTAATAGACAGTACGTTCAATTTATGAATTCCTGATACTAAACCAGAATTTTGCTTTTTTGTTCTGTTTAGTTAGTATCCAAACCTAGATGAATTGATCAATTCCTGTCATCAGGAGTAGTTAGTATCCAACCCCAGATGAATTGATCAATACATGTCGTCAGGAGCACATACACCAATACAATTATTCTAAATCCAAACACGTATTTAAATTTACAAATTGTATTTTACTTTTTTAGGTTAACGTTTCCAAAAACATGTCGCCAGAGCCCCTAGGCTATATGTAAGAGTCGTGCTCCATTAAGAGGACTTAAAGTATGTCCTTAATATATTTCTCTGTTAAGAGAATTGTTCATATCAGCGTGAAGTGACCCGACCATGACCCCGAATGGGCTTTTATCGAAATAGTAATTGATACAGAGTGACCCGACCATGACCCCGAATGGGCTTTTATCGAAATAGTAAGATTGATACAGAGTGCTGTCGTTAGCGTAGCTGTGAATTGGGCTCGCAGTTAGTGACAAGAGGTCATTAATGAAAATTAAAAATATTGTAGGAGACAACACGAAACCCTGCGGAGCACCCGCTTCATGTTGTAAACCATCAGAAGTGACGCCATCGAGAACCCGAATCGAGCTACCCTTCAGAAAATTTGAAATCCACATCTTCTGGATCGAAAACCGTATTGAAGATCATGAATAATTTTATTGGATTCCAGGTAAGGCATATCCTTGAAGTTAATAATTTTTTCCACGACCTTGGATAAGATTCAAGTAATGGCTGTAGGTCTGTAATAGGAAAGGATTCGATTTTGAACCTTTGATATGATAAGTTACGAATGAGCATTTGTTCTGAGAACATATTATATCAGTATTATTCCCGAGAGTGTCATGACACCTAATGCATATTGGATCAGTATCAACACGAATTTAGAAAGTGGGTCACAAAATATCAAGTAATTATTGATTACTTTAATTTTTTGTTTATTGTTTATTCCTTTAATTACATTATTTATGACATGACATAATGCATTTTTGGCCATTTTGGTTCAGGTCCTATTAACTTTCTACCCGATGATAGAGCCCGTCGCCAATGAAATTATAAACAAATGTCAATTTTAATAAATTTATTAACAATATATATATATATTAGTTATCCCTTTTTTTTGTGTTTATTTATTTATTAATATTTATTATAAAATATAAAATATAATTTGTTTTTTTTAAAAAAATAATTAAGTTTTGTAAAATAGCATAAAACAGGTAAATAAAAAATGGAGAGAGATCTTATTGGGTTACAGGAAATCACAACACAAAACAGTGACACTTATACAAAATTTGTACACTACAATGGCTAAATAATTATAATTTTACTGAATGTAATAAACATATAATAAAGTTATAGAATATTTGTACACGAACGATACCAAACAAACAACAAATAATAACGGAACGATATGTTTAATTTTCTATTCTCTTATTCCTAATTTATTATTCTTTTTAAAGGATGTACCTAAACTGGACAACATTCAAATTATATAAGTGACACTTTACAACATAAAAATTATAGAGAGATTTACTAAAATAATAAATAAATACTATTTACTGTTATTCAAAATTTGCAAATTTAATTTAGGGATTGAGTTAGTGCTTGTATAGTATTGGCGGGATAATATAGAACCCGTCGATTTCAGCTTATTTCTATTTAATATAATTTATTCCCACTAAGAGATTCACGACATTCCAAAATAATACGTGGCAATTTGTAATTGACTACAATTGTCGGTCAATGTTGCGTTAGTGATTAAGGTGCTGGCCTTACACGTAAAGATACCGGGTATATTATATAATGTTACGTATTCAATCAAGTATGGCTTATAAAATTGCACACGATCGTTGAATCCTTTTTTTAAGTAACGTATTCAAATGAATATCAAGTATAATGAGTGAAGACAATTCAGAATGCAAAATTTTGAGATTAGGTACTTAGAAAATCGGTAAACTAAATAAAAGGTAACTAAATAAATGGTATTTTAGAATCGGTCTGACCTTGGATAAAGTATAATGCACGGAAGACAAAGAAGAAAAATACACAAAGAAAATTATCCAAGTACGAAATGTCAGTTCTATAGCTTAAGCAATTCAGATAGAAAATGTATACAATGGATGAACGGATACCAAACATTATTTTATAACAATATTGTGATGCGAAAAACTTAAATCAGATATCTATGTCTATCAAAACTCGCTTCATTTCTGACGTATTATAATAATCAGGAGCATAAGTCACATGTACTTGTTATCCATCAAATATTATCTCGATCGGTCGATTTTATTGCCAGAAGATTTCGGTTTATAGTATTTATAATTTATATAATGATGACGAATGGAATCAACTACTAGCATTGAGCTTAGTCATCCTATTCGTTTCCTTCACGCGATGTCACGTGTAAGTCGATTACCAAAAGAATGGTGGGCTATCATCGATGTTACTCAACCCATTTTTACTTTAAAGCGGTGTCACCGGTAACTTGGATCACGATATATGTCAGGACACATTCTATTAATGTGTGTTTGTCGACTGATTTGTGACAGTAATCACAAAAAAGAGTATACAAAGTAACGTACCAGAAAGCAGTTCAATCACATAATAACTAGTAAACAGTGAAGAAACTAACAATTCAATATTGTACAAAAAATATTATTAATTGTGCGAAAGGATGCGCTTGGGCCCCCAGAAACCGAGTCACATGGATCATAGTAGTGGATTCGATTTGTGGTTAAGTGTCTCTGCATAATGTAGTCTTGTAAACTGGAAGCCAATATCAGATCGAATAATCACAGTCAGATTCAATAGTAGTGTTAAATGTATAACAATATACCAGATTAAAGCACCTAGAGATTCAGCAAATGTTAAGATGAACTGAGTACTTTCGTGGGCTACTGAATGGGCCCAAATTTCAGGTTGCACAAAGTCCGGTTCAGAGATTCAACTACAAGGTGATTCAGATATTCGGTACTATTGTAGGGTTGCGAAACTTTTAAGGTAATAAACAACATTGCGTCACAAATTCAAGTTTTCGTTGTATGATTGTGAAACTTGGAAAGGTGACAAGTAACATCGTTATAGTTTTCGTCAATAGGTGCCTTAGGCGTATACTAAAAAATTTCTGGCCAAATGCAATATCAAACGAAAATTTGTATATACTGGCAGATCTGGACTAGAATTGGATAAATCATTCACTGAGGCGACTGGTCAGTTATATTGCAAAATACTTGACTGAAATTCGCAGGGTATTAGAAGAACCGATCGTCCAAAAGCAACGTGACAAAGAACCTTCATTAAGTCAACTGGAAGGGAATGGAGTGACGTGAAGATGTTGGCTAGAAATCGTGAACAATGGTGGTTGTTTGTTGACGCCCTATTCGCTAGTGTGCAGAAAAGGTTGAGGATGAGTTATAAATGCAGAGATGTTCGTCAATAGATAATAATTATAATCTTTTTGCTAAACAAAATATCGAACGAGAATTCGTAGACTGACCAATTTTGAGGCAATGATCATGTGCACGAAGATTGAGGTTTTTTTAATTGCTGACGCCCAATACTACCATTCGATTCGGCACCATAATGTAAGTGAGAGAAATCAATTAACAGTTAAAATAAATAAATAATGCAATATGTTAATAGAACATGTGAGATTCTGGCATTGTATTAATAGAAGTATTAAAAAGAATATTTATATTATGCAGAAGATATATTGTATTATGTCTGTCATGCACGACCCTTGAAACTAAAAATAAATGTATATAAATATAATATGTTTACAAAGAAAACGCGAGCTAAGTTAAACGAATAAATTTAAATAATTTAAGACAAAAATATTAATACTATAAATTTAGGGAATGTTTTACTATCAAAAACAATAATAAACGAATGTAAATCGTAACATTCAACATAAAAAAAAAATTGAATAAAATGTATACATACATAAAATTTAAGTGCGTTATTGACAAATTATACATATTAACACATCAGCATCATCAGATTGTTTCCATACCGTACCGAGTATAGCAAGGAGTGTAGTGGAAAACTGAAAATATTTAATTTGATTCATCAAGATAATCTTCCATCTACATCTCTACTGTTACATTCACGGATACCACGGAAAATCGAGCAACAATTGCAACAATTTATGGTAATGATACATCATTAATACTACTACTGCTATGTACAGTATCAATTAATGATAATAATTTCTGCTTTATTTTACGATCATTTAAACATGTACACGTAACCAATGTTATCATTTGTTTTGTTGAATAATTCTTTTTACGATTCTCTTCAATAATCCATTCTTGTAATAAATCTTTTGGCATATAATAAGCTTTTATATATGCATCAACATACTGGCGATGAACAATATGTTTTATACCAGAAATTAATTCAAGCATTGACATAAAATGTGTAAAATCTAATTGCATCAAGGCACGTCCACCGGCTGTACATTTTTTTACATTTGAATATCCTTCAACTATTGTATGCGTTAAAACATGTGCCAAACTATCCCAAATTGATTCCTTTGGTATTAACATTATTGATGTTATTTCTTCTAATCGCATTGCAAAATTTTGAATACCCTAAAATTAGAATTAATAATTTCAGAATTAATTAATTACAAATCAATTAAAAAAAAAACAAGCAAAAAACCAAATATCTTCTTACCCTATTTAAAATATTTACATAGCCACTATGTTCAACATTAACATGATTTATATCCCATTTAACTTTTGCAATTGATGTTAAAATATTTTGTAAATCAATTATACGTGCCGAAACACACATAAAAATTGGTTTACGTAAATTAGAAACATAAACTATTGTATCCTGATAGAAATTCTCTAACGGTTGACGATCATTTGATATTAATAAATGTTCTAAATAACCTCGTAATTGTTCAAATTGTTGTATCAATGATATACAACTTTCGATACCAACACATCTTTGTAATAAACCGTACATTGTTTCGGGATTACATAATTCAGTTTGAATCTAGTCAAAAAAAAAACAATAAAACAAAAATTATTAAAAAAATGTGTTATATAATTCTAAAATAGAAATATTAAGAGCAGCAGTACTCAACGATGGACTCTAAAATAAATAAGCAGGCCGACATTTAGTAATAATATAAGTTATGCAAAAAATGAAGGTTCTCAACATCATCACCTTTCACTGGATACATAGGATGGCAGTACGATATTACAGTGGCGTATGCATATAACATCAAATGCAACTCAAATGACTACTAGTGAAGTTTAGCAAAAATAGTGAATCAATAATAATCATCTGGTTATACATTTGAATATTTCAGTAGAATCGTGGTTACCTCCCCAGCCAGTTAACAAAGACAACATTAACACCATATTATTTTTAGCCACCATGACACATCATTACTAACCACTGACACCGTCTAAAATACGGAACGGTCGAATGAAGAATGCTGCCATTGATATTATGATGGGCCTGCACAGCTGATTAAATGCAAGGCAGTAATGTCGATTGTGTCCGTCGTTTATTATCTTGGCAAATCCGATCAAATGTCTTATAAATATCAAATGCAAGCACAGTCGCCTCTCCAAACATGTGAATACTTCTACTCCCAATTTATGTTACGTATGTCATTATATCACCAGTTGATCGTCTAGATCGAAAGCCGTATTGCCGATCATTAATTAAATTGTTAGACAACAAATAAGATAGAATTTTATAGTTTAGAATTCTTTTCAAGATTTTAGATAATATGGAAGATATTGCAATCGATCTGTAGCCGTACTTCTGATTCACAGCCTGACAACAAATCGGCGTAAACTATAATGTAGTCTTAGGATTCTTTTTAATTGATGTAAAAGAGCTTGGTATGAAAATACTCATCCCAAATGATTATATATATTACAATATTATATTATAATATGAACGAAAATGTTGAGACCGAACGATCCAGATCATAAACCGAAAGATAATCATACCAATTGTGATTATTGTAAAATTCGTGTAACCCATTCCAAACTGCCATATCGTAGTGTCAAACCATTCTTTTGATTCAATATTATAGAATCATGAAAAGTAACTATTATAAGACAATTATTTGAGTTACTTATTCGTACCAGTACCTCAATAGAGTATTTATCACGAACTCAGTTGGCATGCTTATGGTCAACATAGTGGTCGTCGTCATTTGGACATTGTTGTCCATTGACCTTCGATGACCAACAAATTGACAACTAGTTTGTCAACTAGTTTACATTAGTTGACAAACTATGATTTTACGATATATTGTATTGTGTGATGTAATCCAAACCCACACTAATGTCTTTAGTGTTACATCCGTTTTTATTTTGAACATATTTTCTCAACCATTTAAGAAACATAGAATTTTACCACGGTCTAAAATATAAATAAAAATGTGCTTTCAACATTGTTATAAAAATATTATTGTAAATAAAAGTGTTTCTAATTGACGTATCTTGACAACACTTCCAACTCACCAACCCTATATTATTATTTATCATTCCAATTATACAATTCTATTGGTCTAATGTATCAAAGGATTAAGCAATGATAGCGAATGTATTGTACATTTCTAATCAATTTAATAGACTTTTAATACATTATTTTATTGTGTGCAGAATAGTATTTGATTAACACCGTACTAAGTACTGAATTGTCAGTTATGAAAGTGGTGGGTTGTACGAAAATTATTATTAATCCTGCCTGTTATTTTAGATGATAAAGATAAAATTTGTTCATAAGTCATTTGTGTGATACTCTTAACAGTTTATATATGCATACTATATTTGGTTATAGAACAGATTGGTATAAAACATTGGAAAATTGGCAAAGGCAGTCTAAGGCTGCGAGACATATTTATGTTGTTTGACTACAGAATGATGATAAAAGACAGCAATTTACAGATAATTTGGCAGTTTGTTTCAATGTTCGGCATTTTAGTCATACTGGTGATGATATTCTTGATTTCATCAATAATGACAGGATGAAACGTGAGAAATGTACAGAATCTACGTGAAGATTAAAGAAAATTGAATAAAAATGTTGGTAAAAACGCACGTTGGGATAAGCGTAAATATTTCGAAAATATAATACAGACCAGGGATAATACGCTGTAATATCAAAAAAAAAAAAAATATGGGAAAAATTTACCGTCTTTATTATTAGACGGTATGCAACAAAACATAACAGAACGTCCAATTCAATCCTGTAATGGCTATTTGGTCACAAATAATACACACAGCATATGGACAGGTTGATAGGGTACTTTGAAGCGCAGCTGAATAGCCTTGTGGTTGAGGTTGATTATAGTTCAGTTTAAAGAATACCGGCTAAATGAGCCAGAAACGTTAAAAGTGGACTTGGACAACATTTCATCCGCGGTACATCCCAATATTGGTGAAGTGTAGTCATCCGACGATATTCCGATCGAATATAAAACAGGGTTGTTGCAATAATTATACGTAAAGAATAGGCTGATGTCAGACCGGGCATATTGAGCACATATCACATAAACACGTTATGAATCATAGTCGAACAATCGATAAAATGACAAACACCATAATATATGCTTGTCCTTCTTCATATTGTTATGATGTGAACAATTTTACAAAGCTATGGAATACCGGTCAATTTGACGAACTGGCAGTGCAGAACTTTGCTTCATAAAAAGCTGGGTATAAATGTATTTAGGGTTCAGGATTCAGGGTTCAGAATTTTACGGTTTTAATGCTTCTCGGAACTTCGTTTTCTTTTTCTCAATAAACAATAAGTATGGTCGTAATAATTATGTAGATAATAACCGTGATAATAATTATAATAGTGATCGTCAATACAATAGACATTATCGGCAAAATACCGCTAATAACAATTTTAGTAGCAACAATGCCAATCGCAACTATAATCAGCGAAATAATTATAATGGTACTGATACTTCTAATGCTAACACTGCAAAAAACGTTAACTCCTTATTGAACTCCTCGGAAGTGATTAACACTAATTATGATGCATTGGCCACTTAAACTGTTAATAATAATAATACGTCAACTAAGGACAATCTTGTTAACTTGTAACGATTTTAAAAATTTAAGTCATCAAAATTTAAGTGCCGCATAGACGAATTCTGTTAAAATTGGCGCGCCAGTACACAAGGAACGGGTGAAAACGAACGTTGTACCGAATTGACATATTCAACGACAGAAATAGAGCTGTTAGTTGTTATATTTGGTATCGAAAAGTTCCGATGCTATTTCGAAAGTTCCGATGTTAATGTATTTACCGATCATTCGTCTTTGCACTGGTTAATTAAAAAAGAAAATCTTAATGGAAGATTGGCACTATGGGCATTAATTTAATCCAACCTTTAATCACCGAAAAGGAATCGCGCATTTAGTACCAGATGCTTGTTCCAGAATTCCTGAGGTAAATGTTCTTCCATTTGTCGATATAATTTCTTTTGATGTACAGGTGGATAATAAGTGGTATATTAAAATGTGTTTCAAAGTCGCATTGCATCCCGAAATATTTGTTAATTAATTTCTAAAAGATGGAAATTTGTACATAAAGTTCAGATCACAAAAAGATGGTTTACCCGATGATAAACTGAGATTGGTAATACCTGAAACGACGTGTGACAAAGTACTTCAGGAATGTCATGACAAAATGACTGCGTCACACATTGGTGTTCGTAATACAAAATTGAATTTTTTGGATTTTTAACATTGATGTTACACTTTTGATGTTTTTCTACCTTAGATAGTACCTGTCAACATTAAGAACGTTCTCAACAACTTATCTTAATGCATCAGTCTCGAATGTGTTCCAGTCTCGACGATCGCTGTCATATACTAAATGATTCGTCAAACCGCTTGTGAACCGTTGCCTTACTTTCCTCATCTCCATGTTTAGCAATATTTATGCGTTTAGCCATTCTGGGTCGTCTCTTTTGTATATCTGACAAAAGTTTTAACTTCATCTGACCAAGTATTAATGTTATCAGACGTAGCAATAAAACAACTTTACTACTGTGATCCATGTGACTCGGATTTTCAGAAAACAAATGGATTTCACTAGAGGAAATCTTCTTTTCACGAGAATATAATATAATATCGATTTTTAACTTTTTCAAGCCTTAAGACACCTGTGCCAGTCCCGTCAGTTCAATCATTGTTTTAATAGTCCAGGTTCCAAATCATGTCCGTTTACACAAATAAAAATTCATTATTGTGTTCTCATTCGATATGAGACTATTTATTGCTACTTTTTTTATGCAATATACGTGATTAAGCAGTGTAAGTTGCGTACACAGCTACCAACTAGGTTAATGACAACTGGATGTTATTACCTAATTGGACGCCAAATCGCATATATTCGCCCTTAAAATGTTAGCAGTGTTTGAATTGTACCAAACTGCGTTCCCACTGACCATCATGGTCACCAGGTTGTGTGGATACAAATTAAAAATAACATATTGATAAGAATAATTTACCATTGAAAATGATGGTGGCCAGTGTTTTACTTTTGGTATAACTTCTAAAGAGATTCTTGTAAGATTCTTTGTTAATAAATTTGAATATAAATTATCACCAGGTACAGGCTACAAAAAAAAAAAAAAAAGAATAAATAAGTTTCAATATACATACGAGTATAGTTCGTCTAAAATAATTTACCAAATCTTTTCCAAATATTTCATGTACTGCGTATGTATAAAAATCAATTAATTCTGTCATTGATTTTACAATTTCTGGTGAAATTGAATGTAATAATCGGCACATTTGTAAATACCGACCAATACAACGTAAAACATTTAATGACGTATTATTAACGATAATCAAACGATTTGACATCGATGACATTACATTACTGGAATTATCTTTAATTGTCAATGTTTTACCACCATTTTCATAACGCTCCTCTTCACTTTCCTCAGAAAAATAACATGACGATTCGTCGGCAATACCAGCTAAAATATCCTCTTCTAACATTGCCTCATCAAACCCACCATCAAATGGTGAACTTTTTTCAGAAAATCTTAAAAAATAACCACATGAACCATATATTGAACTACCGGCACCGTCTTGTGAATGTATAGATGATGCAGTGTCATTATTATCAACATTATTATTATTTCGTTTATTTATTGTAGTATTTATTGGAAGAATAGCTACATTTTTATTATTATCTTGATTAGATGTTATGGATGTTGAATGTAAATAATGACGTTGTAAAGAACTTTTCATTGAACGAAATTCCTGAACAATTAAAAAAAAAAAGAAGTTTAGTGTGGATAAAAATAAGGTAATATCATATATAAACATACTTGTAATTGAATAACATTTGAAAATGAATTGACCGGCATCCAGGCTTCATTGTCCAAAAATAAACAAATTTCTTCTAATGATAATGCATGATAACGTTTAAAAAATGCAATACTTTGTACTTTCATGCTTTCAATTAAATTCAATGATGATTCGCCACAAAATTCCATACCCACCTTTTTCAGTCGTTGTACAATTGACAAAACTTGTATAAATTGTTCATATTTTAAATTATGTAATTTTTTACTTGACAAATAGACACAAAGTTTCGATTGTATGTCGTTCCAAATCCTTGATTGACCATTTTTAAATTTCTGTTGTATATATTCATCATGTGAAATGTTATTATTATTATTATTATTATTGTTCACTTCATCATTGTTAGATTTTTGTGTTTCACATTGTTTTTGTTCGAGTTGTTGGCTTTCCTCTTGTTTTAATTGTTCGACACTTTGTTTCTGTATTGATTGTTGAATTATTTCATTTAATTCCAGTTGTTGTATCTGATCTTGTGATGATTGTTGCTCTTTTTGTTCTTGTTGGAGGCGTTGTTCTTCTGTATCTTTTTGTTGCTGTTGTTGTTGTTGGATCAATGAATTATTTTCTTTTTGAAATAAATTAACATTTTGATGAAACATCGTAACTTGATAATAACAAACTAATATTGACCAAAATGATTTACATAATTCTAATAAACATAAAATGCATTTATCGGATGGAACACCCTATATTGAATGTAGACATTTTATTTAAGAATTAGAACCTTTTTAGATTTATTCTTAATTTATATATTCATAATTTACCTCACACATTTGTTCGAATAACATTTTCTGTTTTTCATCTGCATTTTGTTCATTATAATTTCTTAATACTGTAAATGCTTTTGTATGGATTGCCGATATAAAATTCATATGAAGCTGAAATTTAATTATATTTTTTGTTTTATTATATAATTTTATAAAATACGTTATGCTAACATAGTAATCAGAGAAGATACAGCATATATTACAGAGCCTAGGAGGCAAGTGAATATTTTATGAGAACAGAAATAACAAAAATTTGGTGCGACATAAATTCTTGAACACTATTTCAACGAAAATGCAGAATTTCTTTTATTTCATTAACTATAGTCATGATTGTAATCTGAATTTTACCCACATTAAAGGGTAAAATTAACTCAACGTTATTCCGTGGATGACTATTTTTGATATCGGTAGCATGTAATTTTTCAAAATCGTAATTCAATGTTGCAGTCTTCAGTTTTCTTTCAACTGGGTAAATTTATCGAGCACCCCTGTTTAGGCGCTATCAAATACAGTTATATATTAGTTGCATTGAATGCTACAGGTTTTGTGTGCCGCCAATCTGAAATTAGTTTTACGTAATACATTGAATATGGCCCATGGTTGTTCTTTTATTAAAATAATATGAATGATACATAATACTGTTATCAGCAAAATGTAAGTTTCAGCATAACTGTAGGTTTCCGCTTATCAGAAATGATTGCATCCAAAATAACCTAGATTAAATGACCTTTCAGAAAGTTGGCGATTCAATTTCTGCATGTGTGTGATTTCAGTAAAATAAGTCGAAAACCCGTATTGCCAATCATGTATAAAATGAAACTCATGACTACCCTAAATTAATGATATTTACTATGACCTGCGGTAAACTTGAGGTGATCTGTAATTATATGGTTCAGATTTAGTAACCTTTTTGGGAATTGACTGGATTTTTATCATATTCCATACTCAGTTGCGGACCATATTGCAGAGAGTGTATGTAGTAAAATTGCAATGATATTGATGCCGCATATTTACACAGAACCATGAACCGAATGTCATCAGGAGTTTGTTGAACTGTAAATGTCGATATTTTAAAATATCCTAAATATGACTAAAACGAATATAATACGGTTTCACTGTTAAATTTGACCTTCGGAAGTGATGTCGAATTTGTGTTCAAATCGTTCACTTTGAAATCATTTGTAACCATGACAGTCTGTACATTTGTATCGAATTTGTTATAGGGTTGTCAGTTCAATCAACAAGCATGGGTATGGAATTTTTAAAAAAATTGGTGCTTAGAAGGAAAACAAGTCAATCTCGGATATCCCGAGACCATTTTGGAATTATACGTAAATATAGATAACTCAGATTTCCGTATCCCACTCATCGTTATTCTAATTTTAACATAGACAAATACAATATCTAAGACTGACGATTTAGTACTTTAGGCCACATTATTCTTAATGCAAATATCATGAATAATTCAAGCGTGCAACGTCTGTCATCAACCTGTCATCTGACAGAGTTTCTGCAAAAAAATCCATACAATGCATATAAAAAGGAAACAATTCGATGTTGTAGTACTCCCAAGGATGCTATTATATATATATTTGACATTGATGGACGGATGGATAGATGGTTGGATTAATAAATGGGTGAATGAATGGATGGATGGATGGGCGGACGAATAGATGGATAGATGGTTGGATGGAATAATGAAAGATGAATGGATTAATGGATGGATGGATGGATGGATGGATGAATGGATAAATGGATGGATGAATGGATGGATGAATAGATGGATGGATGGATGAATAAATGTATGTAAATAATAATGAACATATGGACGGATGAATGAATAGATGAATGAATGGATGAATGGATGGTTGAATGGATGGATGAATGGATGAATAGATGGATGGATGAATAAATATATGGAAATAATGATGAATAAATGGACGGATGAATGGATGCGTGGCTGTATAGATGGATGAACAGATGGACGGATGTATACATGAATGGATAGATGGATGGATGGATATATGGATGGATGGATTGATTAATTGATTGATTGACTGATTGATTGATGGATGGATGTATGAATGGATGGATGGAAGTATGAATAAATGGATGATTGGATTGATGGATGCTTAAATGGATTGATGGATGCTTGAATGGACTGATGGGTAGATGAACAGGTGGACGGTTGAATGTATGGATGGATGAACAGATGGACGAAAGAACGGATTGTTTTTGATACTTTTCCCTTCATATAATTGTGCTGTGCATTGTTAAAATTCTTAATTGAAATGAATGCACAACATCACTGTTGCGAATATTCAAGTCATTCGAATATCTCAAGCAATGTGTACTAATAACTGGCATAACTGGCGGATCATCGTGTGACTTAATTTATAAGTTTATAAAATAAAAGTTACTTAAACCCTTAATATATCTTGATGATATTACCCATGAATTTGCATTTGATACAGAGTATCTGTCGGCTCCCACCTATTTCCGGTGATTTAGAAGTATCTGCTAATTCGCTTGATTGTTATTTTTTTTTATCACATTCCGCTTTTATTCATCATGATTGGGAGAACAACCCAATTTTATACAGTGTGGAAGAGAATGTTTTACTGGTTATACAAATATCACATAATACGAGTACATACTAATGCACAGGCCAGGTAAACACCTTAATTTCTACGCTATATTACCGTAAATTACTTTAAATTATTGTCTATGAAATATAATCAAAATTGTTATCAAAAATGGATTGGTCTGTAGAAACCTACAGTATCCACCAGCGCAACATTTACACACCTCTAAGCCAAATTTTCATGTCAGATATATGAAGATCTAGTTGGAAAACAGTTACTGAGTTATGGTAATTTTTAATGGTAATTTTTTCGCAGACTATTTAATTTTGTAAATTTCAGATACCCACTAAAGATGATCTATCGTTTACGGTTATACGAAACCTAGATTCTTCTAAATTTAACTCAATTGTGAAACTAAATCTATGGTGATCTTTTAGCTGGTCCAAAATCAAAGATCATCTTAGTACTGGATATCTGGATTTTTTTAGCAATATAAAATAGTCTGCGAAAAAATTACCATAACTCAGTAACTGTTTTCCAATATCATATTCCATAGATTCATTGAATGAATACGAAAAAATAAACTAAATTTACCTGATCCATAGCAATAAGCGTTTTCCCTAACATTTTGTAAGCTTCTTGTAATTCTAAATATTTTCTTGTATCAAAACTATTGGTCATCTATAAAAATACCCCAATTACATTTTGTTAATAGTTTTGGTTTACATTTTAAACATATAATCAATACATACCTCATTAAGTACATTATCCAATTGTAATTCGGTAATCATCATTGTGTCTTGTAATTTTTGTGACAATGCTTCAACACATGAATATTGAGAATTTTCTAATGCTGAATTCTTACATTCTAATAATATTGAAATTGCACCCGAATAATTACCATCATTTAATAAATTTTGTAGATGTAAATCAGTTGATTGCATTTTCTTAATAATATTTAATGTTTTCAATAAATTCATTAATGTTTCACGTTTTTTATAAGTTGCTAAAATTTCAAGACTTGTTGTTGTTAGATTTTTTTTCGCAAAATTTAAACATGAACGTGCATCCTTACATATTAATAGAGATTCGTCTAGGGTTTTTGCAGTCTACCAAAAAAAAAAAAACAATGAAAAATAAAGTCATACAATTTAAATATTTCATTAAATAACAATAATTTACTTCATTTATTTTATTAAATTCTTCATTACAGGCAGATCTTTGTTCCAATATATTTTGAAGAACTTTTTTTGATATAACTTTTTGTTGTTGTTTTAAAATTAATATTGTTTTTTGTACACTATCTACATCTAATTTTTGATGCATAAATTTCTAAAAAGTAATATAAATATTTATAGAAATTTAAATAATTTATTAAAAATGTATAATAGATATTTCTTATAATCATATGAAATTGGACAGCTATTAGAGGCGACAAAGGACTGGCATAATAATATGGTAATTTTCATAGATATCCACGAATAGATTGGTCGACAATCAAGTTTACTTAATCCATCTTTACTTCTACACGGATAATTATAATTGATAGCGTATTTTCATGTTTTTAAATTTTAATTATAGTTATTTGAGTTCGTTTGCATTTGATGTTCTATCCTATGTATATTAGAAATGGCAAAAAACTTCCTATAGTCGTCCTGCACTCATTTGGCATACATGTTAACATTATGACGATGATAATGATTCATTACTAGACACATTGATTTTCGATCGAGACACAATGCCGAAATGGACTTTGAATATTACATTTAAGCCACCAAACAATTAAAATCACTTTATGTATACGTAATTGGATTTGTGGGTACGGTGGATATTTTTGATCGTATTCAAAACGAATTGAAAATAACTTACATATTTAGTTGCTAATTAATACAAAAATTATATTAGATGTACAAATAGTGAAATAGTGAATAAGTCCACAATAGTTTTTTATTTGTACGATTACATTTTCCAGCTCTTATTTTAATTGGAATATTTCCAGCAAGTTACATTGTCCACTAATACACCGTTATCTAATTAAGTTTTGAAATTTATATTAAACTACTTTCAATATCAAAAAAGTGAACAGATACGTTAAAATATGTTGCACCCTACTTAGTAAAATATTTACATACGTGATCTTGTTTCTAAATAATAAATTTATATTTACATTAATTTCATACGCTTCAATATCAATATCATCTTGGAAATATATTTCTTCTGTTGAATCCAATATTTCTTGATCGGGTAAACGATCCGATTCAGTGGAAGATGATATTATTATATCTTGATTATCTGCCTTTTTACTTTTTAACGGAGACTCAAATTGTGGACTAGAAACATTTTGGATAAAATAATCCGAAAATCCCATTGCTGGTATTTTAACATTACGATTCTGAAAATATGTTTATTTGAATATTAATAAAATAAAATTTTTATGCAATTATTTATAATTTAAATAAAATAATATTACCTTTTTATTAATTATATCTAAAAATTTTGATTTTATTTCATCCATTTGTATGTCACACTACAGTCACATCAAATGATAAATGTTATTTTCCCATATTAAAATTCACAATAGAAAATAATTTTATTAAATATTGTAAACCATACATTTGAAGATAAGTTTAGAATTTGCAATGTTGTTTTATGGCATATTTCAATTAATTAAGCTTGTTGTTAATTTTAAATAAACAGAAAAAATATTCAATTATTTAATAAAATATTATTTAATAGGTTGTTGCGATGTGAAAATAAATTCATGGATAAAATAAATATCTTCCATAGATTGGCGGTAACTTTTAAATTTATATGTTTCTATACGTTTCTTGTCTGTAGTGTCCAAAAACCAATTTTAGACTTGATTTAGCTATATAATACTGGAAAGGTATTCACACAACACAATTTTCAAAAACAATCTAGGGGGTAAGGGTGTGTATTCAAAAATGACAAGTTAAAACAATTTGAATCAATGTTCATTTCCACATAATAAATTATTATATACATATAATTGTAAAAGCACTATTTATATATTTAAAATAATTTACAAAATTTAAATATTTTATTAATTTAAATTATTGTCAAAATAAAATATTCAAAAACACAATATATAATTGAAAACATTACAAATTCTAAAGTTAAAAATGACAGCAAAATAGGGTCATTACAAACTGTCTCTTTTTGTATTTTATGGACATAACTTCAGTCTGCCACTTCAGTCTATATTATTTACAAAAAATGAATAATGCAATTAATTTACTAAATAAATGCAATATATTAAATACAAATTCAATAATACTTAGTGAGTATTCACGCAAATAACATATATATGTTAATACAAATAACATATATTTAATACAAATCAGACTTTCAGTAGTTAGGGATATAATCCAAAGTCAGCATACATAACCTCAATAGAATTATATTTATAATATAAATTTTAATAACTTTATATTTAAAATTGTTCTCTTATTGGAACACTTAATAAATTTTGTTCTATAATCAATTTTCTTTAACAGAAACACTGTTCAATAAATAAGATTATGCATGTACAAATATTTCCCTATACTGGTGTTGATGGTGATCCAGTATTTTGACCAAAGAACTTTAGTGAATTCATCAGCATTTACAAATTATTCTACATGTTTCTAAAATTAAATCAATTATAGCTTTATTTAATATTAAGAACACAATTTTATGTATCCTCTTTTTTCTTTTTATTTAAAATGATGCATGTTAAAATTAAGATCTTAATAATAATAAAAATAAAAATTTGAATTTCAACATTAATTAATTAACACATATTTTATTTTCGTCCATAGATTCAATAAGATGTGCTAGTAAAAAAACTGGTGGTAGTACAAGAAATCCAAAAGGACGTCCTCGTCCTAAACATAGAGGATGGAAAGCTCAAGATGGACATTATGTTTCAGCTGGTAAAATTTTAGCTTTACAATTGACACCACGTTTTCATCCCGGGCTAAATGTAAAGAAATTATGATTATTTTTTTTTTTTTTATTAATTTTTAAATTATTACTAATTGATTTTAATTATATTTTTGGTGAATAGGTTGGCTTTGGTATAAATGGTACATTATTTGCAATTGAACATGGTAGAGTTGTTGTTACTTGTGAAAAAATGCAACCAAATTGGGAACATACATGGATTCAAAGACATTATGCTGGCAGAGAGAATCAAACAATTTATAAGAAATATTTTAATGTTATACCAATTCCACAACATAATCGATTTAAATTAATTGATGAAATTTAAAATTTTGTTTTCTCGTTGTTTTGAATTTTTGAAGCCAATAGTATTTATTAGTTTTGATGTAAAATGTGTAATATAAAATTAAAACAATTTATGTTTATTGAATGCTTATAAAATAAGAAGAAATTTACAGGATTCAAAGATAACCATGGAAAATTTAATTACTTTTGCGGGCTATTGATTATTTTTTGTGGTTACTTTATAATTATTACCGTCATACCGTCCACGGAAACCTGATGGGATAATCAAATAAGAAGTGCCATTAAACATGTGTGATAAATAATATGAATTCGTAATCAACCAAACTGGACTTGTGTTGTTTCTGCTCAAATTATTGACTGAATCAATGTCTGTAAATATGCTATGGAGTTTAAAATCTGTATCAGTTAGGAATTAAATATTAATTCTCTTTTAAATGCGAGCTAATGCTTTCTGAGCTATTGACAGTTTGAAAAGTAGTTAGACCGTACATAAGAAAGCACACATTCTATTTTTCGTTCTTTTAACTCTTCGTTTCAAACATTTATTAAATTTCATTATAAGATTTCTGTGTAATACGATTTGTCGAACTATTCAAAGTACTCGGTAAGCTCGGCAGCTATTAATTCATCACTCGACCTAAATCTTTTTCATGTTTAGAAACAAAAAAAAGTATAAGATGCTAAATCTGGAGAATACAGTGGATGTGGAAGCAATTCGTAGCATAATAAATAAGTTGGTGCCTTGTTATGATGGAAAAGCACTTTTTTCTTTGTCAAATGAGGTCGTTTCATCGTTTAACTGATCCAGTAATACACATAATAATCGTTATAGTGATAGTTTATTTCGTCACAAGATAGCCAATAAAAAGTACATCATGTGCATCCAAAAAAACAGTTGCCATAACCTTTCCAGCAGCAGCAACAACTTACAGATTCTTCGGTGCACGTGAACTGTCTTCAAAACCCAATGGTTATGAATATGGGCAAAAATTCATCTGAATTACATTTATATATTGCCAAACATTGTTTCAAAATAACCTTTACTGTTGCTTTTTTGTTGAATTGTGAACAAACGCAGCTATCAGCAAGATTAGCTTTTTCAAATAAAAATATTTGTGTAAAATATTGTGTACACGTTCTATTGAGATGTTACCAATGTCAGCTATCAATTTTATCGATCTACCAGAACGATATCATAGATCATTATCAATCATTTCTGGAGCAATAACCTCCTTTTGGTCGTCCACTCTCTTTTCTTCATTATAAATGCTTGTACGACACAAATTTATTAAATTCAGCAGTCCATCGTTTTACGGTTATAATCGAAAGTGGATTATTGCCATAAACCTCATAAAAATTCGGTTTTGATTTGATTAATCGCTTTGCCTTTCAAATCAACGATAATCTTATCACCGCCCGATAGTTGATTTTTTCCATTTTTCACAAAATTTGTTTATTTACTAGTTCTTAAAGCACCTAAAACTAAAGAATTTAATTTGTTGGCAAAGATTTTATGAATCCAGTTGATTTTAAAAGATTTTGAAATTTTTAATTTTAAACCACAAAGGTGGCAAACAATAAAGTTCTTCAATTTGCCGTTTCTAATGTTTTAAAATTCATAAATTTTTTGTTAAAATCATTCTACATTTCGTTAGTTTTTCCATATTGCATAGATACATCTATTTTTTTTATTTGAACGAGAATTTTACTGTCAAATAATAAATAGAGAACATTGAACGTACTTAAAATTGAATAAAAGCAATAAAATCATGTAAACACGAATGCTTTTATTTACTTTACGAAAAAAATAATTAAAATAAACGAATTAAATTAATAATTTATGTAAATAAATTAACATGGATGATACTAAAAATGAAGATACTGGATTTCGTGATATTATTGTTAAGAAATTGGAGGAAAATGGCATATTTATAAAATTACGTGTAAGTTTTATTGGTTATCAAAATAGAAACAACCAGCATCAACTGCAACCACTTTCTATTGGTTTGAATCAAACTATAAAATTTATTTCTGTTTTACTGACTAAATACATTTATTTGTTTATGTATTTTAAGATTAGTTCATTTTATATGAAGGCTTTATTCTTCTAGTTATTTACTATTATACACATATTATTTACACATTTATGTTTCAAATTAGATACACAATGCAAAATGTGCATATAAAGCTCTTAGCCTATCATATAAAGCTCTTAGCCTATTATTGGAGGTTTGGAACTAAGTGAATAACTAAGAGTTTCTTCAATTACAATTTCATTTTCATGATCTAAAAGTATGATAAATACCGATAATCTCATTTAACACTAAATAAAATTATACAGACTATAACATAAAAGTTTTTCCTTATACCATTAAGCTGAAATGTTTTCTTTTTACAGAAGCACATTCATATATTTATTCATTTATTCAAAGATGTTTTGTATTGCAATAGTTTTATGTGTACCATACTAGAACACACTATGTAAGAGCTGAAAATCACGAACTATATGTCCACACTAAAAATCGCTACCACAATTGCTTAATTAATAAGTAAATACATTAATTAACAATATAATTTTAATATAGGCTCAATTACGTGCACAAATAATTCAATCAATTCAACAAACAGAACTGGTTAAACATAATAATACAACAAAAAATACACAAATAAATAACGAAGAAAAATACTCATCAATATCACCGGTAACTACAACAATTTCGCCATCACCATCATCATCAGCATCACATCCACCACAACCACCATATTCGTCTACATCAAAACTAAATAGTACATTAAATTTAGAATATTTTCAATGTAAAGAATTGGACAAATGTTTACAAACTGAAGAAGGACTTATTGCAATATGTCTTATTCAAGATTTACTTGATTGTTTAAAATTAAATTTTACTAGTACAGTATTTCAGGCAGAAACAGGTGGTTGTGACATAAAATATAAAAATAAATCAAGACAAGATATTATCGAAATGCTTAATATCAATGAAAATGATTTACATGATAATTCAATAAATACAAATAATGATTGTATAGAAAATACCATGTCCAATTCAAACAAAATTTATTCACAATTCAACATAACAGAATATAAGAAACCAATTCTTATACATTTATTAACAAAAACATTCCATTTTGATAACAATAATCAGTACAACAATAATAATAATAATACAAATAATATACAAAATAATTCCGATATTCAAACAAGTAGTGGTAATAATAGTAGTAGCAATTGTAGTAACTATAGCAGCAGTAATAGTAAAGGTACTAATAATACTGATACAGGTGATAATAGTAATAATTCAAATAAATGTGAAGAAAATGATTCATTGGAAGGTTTAAATATAAATAGTATTGATTTGAATAATGAAACATTTATAAAAACTGACAGAATATCGAATGGACATATGGAATAACGCCATTGATCAATAATGTTATTTTTAATTATGTTTTAAGTTTATTATACAAATAAATATCTGATTTCTTTGTAATTAATAGCAATTTTAAATAAATTGGTATAAAGAAGAAATGAGAACACATTTTATATAATTTTACAGTGAACTAGGTCACTATTATTATTACAAGTGGTATATAGAAAAGAATTTCTCATAGATTTCTTGCAGTCGATTAAATTAGTTAAATAACAATTTTGAGTTTTACTTCTTAGTTTGTTAAATTTTATATCTCTGTAAGAAGTATTTCAAAGAACTGAATGCAACATTGATATTACATATTATGATGTTAATTGGTGTTAGATTATACGTGATAAATTACAAAATATTCAGTATTTCATCATAAAATATTAGATATGAACTAACAACTATGAAGAGAAACTGTAACATTGCACAGTCAAAACAACATTATTTTTTAAAAAAAGCAATTGTATTATAATAGCTAAAAATAAGATAAATTACCTTGTAGTAGACAAGTATTGCATAATCATGTTTGTGAACGTAGAAAATGCTATATATTTTCATTTCTTAGACTTCGCTCAAAGAATCTTTGAGCGAAGTCTAAGAAATGTATATTTGTATTGGCAATTTGAATTTTGCTCTGAGCAGTTCATTGTGTACGATTTCATTACTACGAACTTGGCCATTGACTACATTTTTGGGTTTTTTTTATCTATTTCTTATTTAATTATTTCCGATAACCTCTTCTTTTTCAAATTGACACAATTTTTCATAACCATTCTCATATTTTTCTAATTGTGAAATCGGAACATAAACCAAGCACACTCCGGATATTCCAAATATGAAAACTTATATTGAAATTGTAACAAAACAAATGATTTATGGACCGTGTAGATGGTATAAATTGAATTCATCGGAAAATGTAGTAAAACATTTGCAAATGATTTTCAAAGAAAAACCTTGGCCAATATGTAGATGGTTACTCAAAATACTATTGTCCACATATTGGAACACAATTGTCAATTGTAACAATATCGGCAACTGCTGAATTGTTCCATACTTTGGTTTAATTAATATCTTGACTAAATTGAATGAAGTCTGATTAGGTTGTACATCGCTACATAATAATAAGTATTTCAACTTGAAATTTAACTGTCATATAAATGTGGAAAGCTGTGCCTCAATAAAGAGTGTAAAATACTTATTCAAATATGGCATGATTGCGTAAATTTATAAATAGAATAATAAAACTCATTGAATCATAATGAAATTCCAACGTTTGTGGATTCAATATACTTTTGTACTCCTGAAGCTTCTTGGAAACTTCATCTACAAAATGAAATACGCTTATTCTACAGTTTATAACATCCAAGCTGTAGTTGAAAGAGTGACTACACGGACTACCAATATAACTGCATGGTTTAGGTTAAATCAGAAAGACGAGTGAGCTGATTATTTATATATTGAAATTTCATTAGATTATGTATTTGGTTAACGATTTTCGGAATTAGTCATTATGGTCGCATGTATTCTGTAAGTTTAAATGCAAATATTGAAAAATTGTGTTTGCTGCTGCTATTGCTTCATATACCAGGAAATATTTCTTTTGATGCCCGCAAGACTGTTGATAGTATATTATGTTCAATCATCAAAGAGGTAGGTAATTTAATAATGATACTATTCGGGATGAAACTTTATTTGAGGCAATATCTGAACAAATTTCAAGATAATTGTGAGAGCTTCTTGCTTATCTTTGTGCTCTTGCGGTA
>JANSTX010058497.1:0-42510 GCA_027564355.1 Penthetria funebris
TAATAAATTTTAATATTCAATTTACAAATTGAATCGTAAAATTTAATACACTGATCATCATCAGTGTAATGAATTTTAATATTCAATTTACGTGTGCAGTCCTATGCTCACAAGTTGCATTCCTTAAATAAAATCAATAATCTGCATTTTACATAAAAAGTGTATCTGCTATGTTAACAAAACGAAGTCTAATAGTCACAAGCAAGGCCGCCAAAATACCATAAAAATACCAAGGATAAACCATAAAAATTAGTAGTCATATTCAAATGTACTTTTAATATTACGATCAACTTAATCGTACATCTAATCACCACTATTGACAAATCCATAAGATTTTTAGAAAGTACCAAGCTTCAAACGATACGTGTCCAAATTGTGTGACAAAATGACGTTCACTTCACAAATTACAGTGGTTTTAGTGAGGCTACTTTTGTGTAATTTTCAAAACAATGGAAAACCCTGAATTTCATATGTTGATGAGACATTGCTTTTTAATAAGAAAAGTATCGTTCAAGCAAAGCAATGGTTTGAAACGTGTTATACAAACTCTGCTCCATCGAGACAAATGGTAGAGAAATTGTTTACTGATTTTAAACGCAGCCGTACAAAGACAGATGATGATGAACGTACTCTAGTCATTACAGAAAACATAAAAAAAAACCACAAAATGGATTTGGCCGATCGTAAATTGAGGTTGGAATGAGATACCATTTTTCATGAACATTTTGGTCATGAGTTCTGTTCGAAATTGGTACCGCGTATGCTCACAGTCGATCAAAATCAACAACGTGTCAACGAATCAGAGCGCTGTTTGGAGCTGATTCAGCGCAATAAAAAAAAACGGTATGTGACAATTGATGAAACATGGATGTATCGCTATACTTAAGAGTGAAATCGGCAGTCAGCTGAGTAGACAGCAAAGGATGAAAGCCGTTCAAAGCAACCAAAAACGCAAATATCAAAGTTTTGACCTCCATATTTTTACATACGCATGATATGTTTTTCATCAATTACCTTGAGAAAGGAATAACCATCAATCGCAAATATTATATGGCGTTATTGATGACGGAATTTGAAGGAAGAAATTGTGAAAAAACGACTCCAAATAAAGAAGAAAAAAGTGCTTTTTTACCAAGACAATGTACCGTGTCACAAGTCGATCGCAACAATTACAAAATTACACGAATTGCGCTTTGAATTGCTTCCCCTTTCACCGTATTCTCCGTTTCTAGCTCCCAGCGACTACTACCTATTTGCAGACCTAAAAAGAATGCGCCAGGGAAAGAGATTTGGCTCAAATGAAGAAGCGATTGTCGAAACTGAAAGAAAATAAAGATAAATCGTTCTACAAAAAAGGTATCGAAATGTTAGAGAGGCGTTGGAATGAATGCATCATCTCTTGGGCGGAGACTATGTTGATGAATAAAGTCGAATTTTGCCTAAAAGTTGTTTTATTGGCCATCCTACGAACTTATTGAGTGATGTAAATGTTTCTACTGAAAATATTACAATGTCAAAATTCAAAGTATTTACTTTATAGACACGCACTTTTATACGCGTCGTACTACATCTTGTATTCTGTCAGATGATACCATGCCAGTTCTCACACATACCAAAGTTTATTTCCTTTACCATAACCAAAATTTTTTGATTCTCAATTACTCTTTACATGATGTCGGCATATATCGAATAGCCCGTGATAGTCCGGCGTTCAAATCCTATCTTGGGCTAATTTTATTCTGCAAATTTTCACAATGTAGTTCAACATCAAAAAGCATTCCACTACGGGCAAGTGTATTGACATGAATATATGTAGCTGAATGAGGGTTAGTTACATTACTGACTGATCATTTGCACATTTATGACTATTTTTTAATCTGATCACAAAGTGATATATATGTACAAAGGTCAACAGCCTATTCATATAAAATAATCTATACAGAAAACAATAATAATGCAAATAAAGTATCAGTACACTGGTAGATTTTATCAACGCCGGCTCTCTTGCTGCATTTGAGATCTATACAGAGGATTCGATTTCACTAGGAGTAGGAGCGGAATTCTAGAATTCTTTGAATCTTCGTTTGTCCCGATTTCTCTCAACGAGACTCTGATCAACCTTAATCATATCCTTGTTTAGCAGTTCATTAAAGTACACTATCACGATATTATTTGTACATTATCTATGAACGTTTACCTTGTTTTGGACTTTACATTGAGTCCGTTACACATCATTTTTGATGCCATCCCTGATTTAATGACCGTAGTTATAGTACGTAAGATCTTCATTTCTGTTGACTTTTTAATTTGATTTGTACTGGACGTATCAGTCCGATCGTCGACCTCATTTTTTACTTTCGGTCTAAGTATGTTTTGTAAATTAGGATTTTCTTTAAAGATGAAGTAGTTTCCATATGTCGTTAAAGACATTTTTTTGATTGAACATTCAAATCATGATAGTCTTTAGTTTATCAAATACTACTAGTTCATATCAAATCGGGGACTTCATTATTACAATTTCTTTCATTTTTACGGTTGATTCAAGTTCTCAATAATTAATTTTAATGCAAATAAAAGAAGGTCGTCTTCGCTTTCGACCATGAGAACTGCATCGAATTGATTTTGTTCCTTGTATTATTTTATCCATTGGCAAATTAAAACATTGATGTCGTGATTCTGTTACAAATTTTTTTATATTGATATATACTTTGATACATTTTTCTAGCACATCATTTTCAGCATTAACTAAAACAACTGAAATCACAGTAACACCATTAATTGAATCTATTCAATCAGTAATAGTTACATTAAGAACAGAAATTAAGGAAGTTAATCAAATTGCACAAAATATTCCAGTCCGCCGAGTTTACGCTGATGCCATTAATAAAGATAATAATAATGAATTAAAAGACGATGCACAGTACAATGATGACAATAGGTAATTTTTAATTAAATTAAATAAATTAGTCGAGCAAAACAAGTGGAGAGCGACTATATACAGTTACAGCAATCGATACCATCACAGAATCAGGCGCTCGGTAACCTTGTCCCTCACTCACATACGATTCACTTGTTTACATATGTTGGAAGAGTCAAAAAACATTCATAAATGGGATTCATTTGCCATTTGTGTTTATGCTCTTCAATGTCTTTGATTTATTGTATTTGGGTCTTTAGTGCCCGGTGTTAATTCTTGTAGTTTTTTTTTTTTGTATTTTGTCAGGCGTCAACTTAACTTCATTGTTCAGCATGCGGCGTACGCTCGATTCGGAACGTTTCAATTAATTAATCAAGTTTAATATGTTCCAATTCTAATTAATCGTTAATTGCTTGAAAATATTCTCTGTAGACTTCAATTATGTGGCAGCTTATTTGGGATTTTACGAATAGGAAATAAATATGAAGTGAATTGAATTAAAAGTGCTAAATTAATTGATTTAAATTATATTTTTCGCATAATAAAATCAATTTGAATATATTATTAGTATTCACTTTTTATTATATACTTTCTAACGTCAAATATAACTTAGTTTTATTAAAATATAATTTAATTTAATATAAACAAGAAAGTGTAAAAGTCGTACAAAGAGATGATTTTTACATATTGCGTATACGTTTTATCATATATTAAATTGACGAAGTCAATGTCTCTTAAATGGTATAAGTATTATTGTTCGGAATGTCTACTCTAATATTTAGTTTTTAAAACCTATATCTATTTGAAAGTGATATCAACAGAAGAATATATACCAAAGGCTTGGAAAATGAGAACAGTTATCCAAATCCTCAAAGCTGGGAAAAACCCTTTATTGATTACTAATTACCGTGCTATATAACTACTCTCTGTTTTATCAAAAATATTTTAAAAATTCTTCACCAATAAAATCATTGAAAGCAAGGAACTTCTTCCTGCATCACAAATGGGCTTCAGAACAGACCACTCCACTAACCATGCACTAGTCTGTATGATGGACATGGTCATAACACCAATTTGTAACCGAGAATTAACGAATTCAACTTCTATCGTCGACTGTGAACAGGCTTTTGACACGGTATAGACCAATGGGCTAATTTATAAGTTAAAATATTTACATGGAATTAACATTCATTTGCTAAGAATAACAATTAATTTTCTGTCAAATAGGACATTACGAGTTCGCGTTGGAGAATACTTTTCGGACAGTCATAATATTACAGCCGGTATAATACAGGGTTCAATTTTTACATTAATCAAAACTATACATTACTATATCCAATCAGTAAAATTCAATACGCTGATGAAGTCTTCATACGCAAAAATATCCTCGGCAGTGGAAATCATGAACTTGCATCACAATACAATACATAGTTGGATACAATTTTGGGAATTGAATTTAAATTACTCTAAGTGCAATGATATATTATTTAGAAGTACGGGTCGCCTAACCAGACCACATATTTCCATAATTGATAATATAATTAATAACAACAA
Source organism: Penthetria funebris (assembly GCA_027564355.1). NCBI lineage: Eukaryota > Metazoa > Arthropoda > Insecta > Diptera > Pleciidae > Penthetria > Penthetria funebris. Next base: position 4,472 of record JANSTX010058497.1, read on the forward strand.
CCCGCTGAAATACCTCACTTAGAATATATTACAAGAAAAGTATTTGCCTATGCACCCAATTTGAAAGGAAGCCAGTCAACTTAACAGAACGTTAATAACATATTCATTATCCTCTGCTTGGTCATCGATACTCTCCCATCAAACGGAAAGTATTAGAATTCTTTAACATAAAGTTTTTCGCTAATAGACATAGAGTAGAATGCAGACACGTTAGTAATCGAAGAGTCTACCGCGCGTCTGGTATCGAAAGAATCGACAAGATTCTTGAAAACAATCACTAAAATTCCTAAACAAATTTAGAGATTCAAACAATCGTTGTGGAAGAAGTCAAAACTTCGGTTAAAATTTGATTAAATTAAATAATGACAATGTAAGTAATCTTCTAAGTACTATTGAATCGTAAAGGTTAAGATGAAGCGTTGGACTCTGCCCGTTATTGGTGTGGGTCAGTATGTTATCGTTGTAATGTTATTTATCTACCATATAGATCCAGATTGCCTTTAGGCCTATTTAATGTTTGATTTTATATTACTCTATAATTACTTTACGTCCAGTACTAAACTTTAAGTTCTGTTAGTATTTTAAAAGCTTGACATTTGATCTGAATGTGCAAATTGTACAATATATAATTACATAGTTCAATTGTTATATTATTACTTTCATTATTTAAATAATGAATAAAATTTAAATGTTTAGCTGCATAATGAATTGTCTGAATTAATTTCAGTCGCGTGTTACTCGTATTGCTAATCATTTTAATTTAATAAAAAAAATATACGCTTAAATCCAATAAATCATAACAAAATATTAGCAATAACATGCATAAAGTGTTTAAATTCATTATTTATTTTGATAATAATCGATCAAAATTTATACACGCAGCAGCTTTTAATTCCATAGTTTGATCGATGTATTTTAATACGTTTCCAAATTAGAGATATTTAATTAAAAATTAGATAAATATTAAGTCATATTCGTGTCTATTATAATTTTCAATTTCATATTGTGATTTATGAAGTAACTATAACATTGGAAAATAACATCAGTATATCAAAATTATTCCGATATTTGCTGCATATATTAAAATAAAATTATATAACGAACTAATTTATGTAAAAACCAAAATAATCATTAAAATCATATTATTAGCATATGAATTTGTTGCTAATGTTAAAAAATCAGCAACTTACAATTTTAAACAGATCCAATCTACATGTGATCGATCACCTTTAATTAACTAAATCGTTTACTACGTCGTCATCATAAAAATGACTCTTACTTTGCATGCGACATCGACTAACAACTGTAATTGCTCAGGATGTCTAACCTGTATATCCACTACATTTTATGAAACTTCTTAAATAACGGTTCTTTTCAAATCTTTTTCAATCAAGCTCTTTTTCTACTAGCCTGTGGATATCGTTTTCCACTCTTGCATATATTTTGCTCGTCGCGGTTCATATAAACTAGTAATTCCAATAGTTAGGAGAAACCTTCAACCAACCAAAATAACTGATAATTTACCACTAACCATTTTTTATAAAGATCAAATAAGAGAGATCGATCATACAATAATTATTTCGATGTTCAATAAATGTCGAATGCAATAAAAATTGATTATTGACATAAAATGTGATTATTTAGGCACAAACAGTTTTTACTGCATAATATATCAAAAATTAAAGACTACGATAATTATGACAGCATCATCTTGTCAAAATTATCTTGTATTAGTGTGTAGCCTAGTCAATTTGATTTCCTTCGCCTAAAAATAGTATCTATTACCTCAAAACAAGACCTTCGAATCATGTTTGCCTTGAGACAATGGATACTAAGAAAGTATAAAATATTTAATATCAAAAATATGATATGTTTAATATGGCACGAGAACTGGGCTTTGTGACACAATGGTATTTGTCCCTATTTATGTCTCACGCAGCCAGAATTCTCATTACCATTGATTGCCGAATTGTCACCCTGTTTCGAACGCAACGAACAGGGATGAGTGTGGTGTGGTCTATGGTATCTTTCCATCACCCTCACCTTATTTATACAATTCATATGCTTTTCTAAGTTCCTAATCTCTTTACCCATGAGATCCAACATCTTCCTATGCCCATAAACAGTACCTTTGTAGTACCACTGAGCGCCCCTGCATAACCGATATGCCGTCGCAACCGCCGACTTCTTAACAAATAAGTGAAGCCGGCAAAAACCCTGTAATCAGTTCCATTGCCCGTGTCGGAGTTGTACGTATAGCCACCGTTATTCCCACACATGCCAATATTTGTATTTTATGGCTTCTTCTTGGCAGTCATTTACATAGCCTTTTGCCACCAGATAACCGAAGCATATTATGGGTCTTATCATCATAGTATATACCCAATATACAGATTTTGGTGTGATTCCCCACGTTGATGCAATGCCCTTGAGCTTGGCTTCCATTTCTGCAATCCACTAAGAAACTGAGTCATGCTCTGCCATTTCAGTTAGGGGACGCCGCAACGTGATACGCTTCCTCAATATGCCTCTGCAATGCATATAGCTGTGATTCTGCGTATTTCGTTGTTTTTGGCATTATTATAGGCCTTGTTAAGTTATCCTGTAACACTTTCCTAAACCCTAATAGTTGTCCCTTACATTTCGGGACTCATATTTGATACATACTAAGTACAGTAGTCTTTTGAATTTCCAAATCGATTAAAGCTCTAAAATGTAACTCTGTATCTTATACTAAAATCGTTATTATTTATACCTTGCAAATTGAAAATTGCATTTTCAAAAATTACCATTTGCATTGTAATCAAAACAGACCTTATACATTAAAACCTATTTGCGCTTCATAATCCGTTTGCTTTGTACCAGCAAGCCCATTGACCCTAGTAGCACGAATATTAGTCTCCTTCAGTTTTCCGGAACCAGAGGATATAGTTCGTTCTTCATTTTTCTTCCATCGCATCTCGTTCAATCCAAGAATATCGAGTTTATAACTTTTAAATTCTTGAGCCTGCACCAATTTCAGTTCAAGCATTTTTCTAACGTTCCGGGATCCAAATCGTGTCCGTCTACATAAACCAAAAGTCGTCATTCCTATCTAATCCTAGATCATTTATTGAAGCTTCTCGTTCAATTAAGTAATTCAGGTAGTGCGAGATGCAAAACACACAGCTGTATCTACGTTGGTGAAGTTGGATGTTAATCCTTAATTGGTCACCCAATCGCCCCTGTAATTTTAATCATGTCTGATTATATGATAGTATCAAAATACGTTACCGGTGACCACCACATGGAGATATTACAGGCACTTGGCCAGGAATTCAATTCCACGTCTGTGCTTGATCTTAGCCAAGGCCACCATTTGCATATATGTTATTTTAATTTTGTTTGAAATTATAGGCCAAACAAAGCCCTTTTGGTTGGATGGTTATTATCATATAAGACGATAAAGTTTAGATGTTTGAATATATATATTTATTGAAGCACCGAAACTGAAAGATCTTCTAACACAGTAACTAGAGATAGAGTTTTCAGAAAATTTTATTATCTCTAGAGATTTTAGAAAATATTTTACCAGATTAGTGTATCACTCATTCATATCAATAGCACGTCATAATCGTTTTGTTGTCAATATGTTTCTGTTTTCCATTTGAAAATAGCAAGATCAGCATGAGCATGTCAATAGAGGTCATATCAATTGTTTATTGCAATCGAGATTAGTGAATTGTTTTAGAATTGAAATAGTTTGGGATTGAACTTAAGTGGATAAGCCACATTTTTTAAATCGAATCGACATAACCTGTATATATACAACCTTGATGTTAGAGGGTATGATGTTATTAAGAATATTACCATTTATAGAGAAGTATATTAATGCATCGATATTTCGTCCAATAATTACTTCAAATTTAGAGTAGTATATTTTAATTTGTTTCTAAATTTTTTCCTTTAATTTCATTGGATATTATTGCATTATTTCAGTATTACATACGACTACGAGAGTTATGTACCTAATTAAACGGTTTTATAATTACTTCGCTGTAGATTAACTTCTTTTTTCGGTTTTTGTAGAATTATTCCAATTACTAAAATATTGAAATCGTGATTTCCCTATTTATTTTATTTGTTCACTTAAGTTTTGTATTAATTATTTGTTATTTATATAAATACGCGTATTCGTATATTAGACTCTAAATCAATTGCACTATATTTAAGTTGTTATTTGAATTAGACTTAATTAATTATGGTAATTTATACAAAATTAAAAATATGTATATGCAATTAGAGGATTGTTTTTTTTTCTTTCAAGTCATTGGTGAAATTTAATTGAAAGGGTCATTAAAAAAAATTAGGGCAATTACTACTATATTCGATTATATATACTTTTATATTATACTTACTGTTTATTAAAATATTATGAGTTAATCTTAAAAATCGCCAATAATATTTAGTTACTAATTTTTCTTCGTTTTTTTTTTGCTTACTTAATAAATTTCATGCTTTATTACACATAAGGGCCTTGATTAACATTTAACATTACATATTTAATTAAAAACTTAATAAATTCATTAAATTTAATCGAAAGTTTTTATCAAAGTACTTGTAGTAATTATTGAAAAGTAAAAGAAATTTATCTTTTGATGTAATCGACAAAAGGTTTTATTTTTAAATGTTTTTTATTAATACATCGACTAGCTCTGACTATTGTTTATGAAAATATTTGCATGCAATTGTTTAGGCGATGTATCATTAAGACACCACAATGTTAAATTCCAGTTTTAAATCTGTGTGTATACTCAAATGTTCACAAAAAAAACTATAGATTAATGGAAAATATATAGAACAAATTATAGTTGTATTGTCCAGGGTCCAGAGATGCCTAGTTTGTTGGTATAGGTATCTTTCACTTGATCAACACACATGATATATATCCTCTTTTTTTCCCTAACACATAAGTACTACATGATCAAATGAATATTACATGATTACATGGATGAGTAAATTACTGTTTAGTCTATTTATCCATATCAGCCTATGCATTGGCGTCAGATATATTCAGAAACGAACTTTTCAATATTATAGATGTTGACAAAACAATAAATGGGCATTTTGTTTAAATCATTATACTACATGTAACAAATTGTCGAGGATTATATTTTATGAAACAGTGAATCTTGCAAGAGAAACGCTCACCAACATCCTCGAATCGGATTGGTGTACATGATGGAGACTTCGATTTTACGAAAACGGACAATATTTAAAAACTAAACCGATAGAAAAATGTTGTCGAAACTAAGTGGCTTATTAATTAAGGAATAAATTCGATATTCTTGATTGGAGCGAGATTCAATAGAAGGAAAACGTAGTTCTATATTCTCTTATCAATTCCTTTATAGTTTTCTGGAAAATCGAGTCATATGCATCAATGTAGTGAATTTGGTTTATTGTTAATAGTGTCTCTGCACCAAGCGTAATCTTGTCGACTGGAAACATATTTAATAAGCAAACAGCAAGATTCAAAAGTGGTTTAAATATGTGTCACAATAGCAGATTTATGCACCTACGGAGCAGGCATCGTCTGATGACAAAGACACTTTTTATAGTCAACTTTCGCAATGCCTTGTTGGGAATTAGATGGGAAAATTCTCTGTTTGACGTTCACACTTATTGGTGTGAGATTGTTTTTAGTAACCATTATTTGATAACTTACAGATGACAACCTTGAATTGCTAAATGTATAAATGTTACTAAGCTCTGAGAGGAGAAAGTATATCAATGGTTTACAAACGTTTTAGTGTATTATTTAGTATATGACAACGATAGTATGTGACTGGGAGACATTCGTTGGCATTGAGACAAGTAAGTTCTTGGTTTTATCGTGGATGAACATAATATTGTCTGGTAAACAAACAGGGTGGTAAAAGGCCACGGCTGGACGAACATGATTTTTTCTTGAAAACATTGCAGTTCACTTTCCCAATACATACACGTAAATCTAGGTATGGTTTCCTGATATCAAATAAGACTCGGTAAATATGAAAATGAACCAAGTACTAAGTGCTATGGATGGTTTTTTTGATATCAAATAAGATTCAGTAAATATGAAGATGGACTAAGGACTGATCCAATATCGCCGATGAAATTAAATTTCTATTACAACACCTAAAGGGCGGTAAGGCAGCCGGTGCCGGTGATGTTTTCTATGTAGCAATTATGTTATATTCCGGTTAATGCCGTGCAATAAGATATTCACCACTAGACATTATTTAGATAGTGTTACACCATTTCGACAAAGATTAATATAGCACCATATGTAGGATATTGGCCAATTGGAGAGTAGTTTTAGAGAAACGCTTTGAACTTATACATTTATTCTATATGTTAAGTGTACCGTATTGGTTAGGACCAGATAAAATTAGTTGGGGGTAGTTACGATTTTAGTGAACTTATGAAAAACGGAATTAGAGACGTGGTTGATTCAATTATAACTTATTATAGATTGTACATATTTCGTTGATATGAAGTGGTGGAATTAAAATGGTACTTTTGTGCTAATTGTATAGTTCAATGATGATGCGTGGATTTAAATAAACCTTGGTCTTCTAGCGCATTTTTCCATTTTCCAACTAATTACGAGTAGATATCTATGGATTTATATAAACCTTTGTCTTCTTCTAGCGCATTTTTCCAGTCAACTACGAGTCGGTATCTATGGATTTAAATATCAGCCTAGAATTAATTACATGTAAAAAAAAAATAGTGGAGTTTTTTTTTTGTTGACATTTGATGTTATATGTGTATAGGAAAGGATGAATTAATATTATAATGCCGCCCTATGCGCCCTTAGAGCATGACGATTATAATGATAGTACTAGCAAATTAATTAAATATTTAATCGATGAATTACATATTTTTAGAATATTAGAAACTATACGCAGTAGCGTTTATTTTGAAATTTAATTATATATGTGTAAAGAAAAATGCTAATTAATATCGTAAATGTTGCAACCATTGAGACGTTTAGATTAAGACGATAACATACATTTGTAAATGGGGAGGTAATTGCGAAGACAATTGAAGTTGTCGTAAGGCTAGTCAATATGAACACATTTAAAATAAATATAATACAAAATTAATCCATACCTGATATGAGCCTGATATTAATAGTATAAGGCATAGATTCAGTAAAATACATACCACACACACACCTAAGACTAACAAGCTAACGTCTAATAGAAAATAGTTACATCTGAAAAATTAGCAAACATGATCATATGAATACAATGATGAATGTATTGAGTCTGACTCAAAATAGTTTTTTAAATTTGCATTTTTACTAATCATTGTTTTTTAATTATATTTTAGTAATTGTGAAACTGCATCAAATGTCTCATGTGTATCAGATGCATCAGGGGCATCAGATTTAACACGAATGTATGTCAGTGATGTGGAAGATAAAATTTTCTGTTAATTAACTTAATTGCATAAATTAGCAGATTACAAATATAATTTATTACTATGTTTAAGAAATAATTCATTCTATTAGTGATTAAAATTAGATTGTTATTTGCAGTTAAATTATTTCTAATTATTTTTATATCATCGTAACTAACTTATACGAGTATTAGCTACCCAATACTCATATAGGCTCTATTTATTAAGAAATAATTATTATATTTTATATTAATTCGTGTCTAGATTTTAGCATTTTAAATTTCAATAAAATATTTATTGCTAATATTATTTAAAATTAACAAAAAAACATATTTTAAATATTTCAAATGTTAGATATATACGAGTAATTAGGTTTATAATAATATAGTTTTAAATATGAATGTTAAAGATAATAATAAATTATTTAAGATTTTCTACATGTACTGACTGAAGTACGAATTCTAAAATTAAAATGAATGTTTTCAATAAAGCTTTTCAAAAATATTTTAGTTCAATTAAATTCAAATCAATTTAAGTTCCAATTATAATTGTTTAATTAATAAATATTTGGATTGGTGACGATTGGAATGGTCGCCTATCATGGAGGCTACTCAACCCATATTTACCACACGATTTATGACAGTAATGGCGTGCGATCGACACTAAAAAGATGATGTTTGTCGACTAGTTGAAAAAAAAACTAAGATAGCTGGTGTAAATCCAGGCGACAAAAATAAACTGAACGCAGCAAAGAGAAGCTTAAGTAAGTAACCTACTAAAAAAGTTAAAAAATAAAGCCATACAAAACTACCGCAATGGGTTAACTGTCACGGAAACAACTGATTACTTATTATGAAAGGCAACGAAGCGAATAAGTAGACCGATAATGAAAATACCACCAATCCGGTCACCATAAAATACCACCAATCCGGACAAATGGAATGATACGAAATCATCAGTTCGGATTTCGGCACGATCATGCTACGCTAGAACAGGTGCAAACAAGAATAGGTACAAACCGATATTCTTGGGTTGAACGAGATTAGATGGAAGGAAAACGGAGAAAGGACTATATCTTCTGTTGATACTGTTTTGTTTTCCGGAAAACCGATTCATATGGTTCTCTGCAAAGTATACTATTGGAGCCGATGTCATATCGAGTAATCACAGCAAGACTCAGGAATATTGATAAATTTACAGCAATAATTCAGATTTACACATCTACATAAATTACATCAATATTGGATCCCATGATTAGTGAAGTGAGGTTCTCTGATGATATTTCACGTTGAGTGAGTAGTTGACAATCAAATTACCGAAAAAGGTTTTCTTGAGTATGTGCGAGAATTGGCGTGGCATCACTTTGCTGAAAACGATAAACAAATTTATAGCTATTATCGTGCACGACAGGATCGGTTCAGTTTTGCAACCGGGTATTCGAAAGGAACAGGCAGTTTTCATGTCTGGTAGGTCTTGCAATGACCATATCAACACATTACGGATTATTGTTGGGCAGTCGATTGAATGGCAAAAGCCATTTTATATGTAATTTGTTGACTTTTTGGAAGGCTCGGTGATATTTTTAATGTACATTTGGTTGTAAAACAGGGATGTATACTGTCAGGTCAGGACTATTGTTTCTGCCCCTCTTGGATTGGACTATGATCAAAGTAAAGTCTCAACCGCATGGTATCAGATGGGGTGTAACCGGTCGACTTGAAGATCTTGACTTTGCTTGCTTTCGCAAACTGAGTCGGACATAAAAGTGAAATTGGAATGACTTGTGAAATACAACTCACAAGTAGGTCTGAAAATCAAATGAAAATTGGTACGTTGAGGACGTGTTCACTTGCATGTCAGCTGCGAGATAATAGATGAAATAGAGGACTTCCAGTATTTGAAAAGTTTTTTAAAATTGATTGGTTCATAAACAGATGTAAGGTTCCGTATAGAAAATGCTCGGCAAATGTCTGGTATGCTGAATGCAGTCTGATGGTCGTTATAAATTTCAATAAACCTAAAGTTGCGAATTTTTAAAATAAATTTTTTAACTGTCAGATCTAGAGGCGATGAGCAAAATTGTCAGCCGATGAAAGAGTGGAATTGGATCGGCCATACATTGTGGCGAACGGTCGGTGATATTACAAAATACACATTTGACTGGAATCCGCAGGGTATTAGAAGAAACGGTCGTTTAAAAACAACATGGCAATAAGAACCGTCATTAAGGAGGCTGACATCTGTGAATTAGGATGGAGTAAAGTTAAGAGGCTGGCCAGATATTGTGAAAAATGGCCGGTTTTTCGTTGACGTCATATGCTTCCGCGTGGAGTAAAGGTCGAGATGATGATGAAGAAAGTAAATCTAGGATCAGTCTTGTGTCTATGATGAAAAGATGTAGAAAACTTTCTGGCATTAAGTCTCGCAAATAAGGGCTTAAGAGAGCTGAGGGATGTTATAGATATAGCGCATGGGTATAACTACTAAGTGCCACTGCAATTGGAATGATCAATGCAGTATTTTGTTAAAATGAATTGTAATTGTTGCTATATGTTATCGAATGAGCAATTAAGATTTGATTTGGAAAAGCCATTTTTAGTAATGTGCCACTAGAATATCAGTCACTAATATATGTCGACCCTATATTGTTTGATCGGGGCTAATAGATAAGAAATTGTGTGTGTGTCAATATGGCGAATGATCATCTTAACTACAAACTTGGTAGCACTTAGCGGACATACACAAAAAAAACTACTGAAAAATTCTGGTTTTCTGGCAATTTAAATTTTTTAACTAATTAATAAATTGACTTCGTATGTATTTGATTTACAGGAAACTACGGATTTATAGGATATTTGTATAGGATCATATTATAATTTTTATGGCTTTTATATTGTAATTTGATCTGGAATGATGAAATTAATTTCATTATTATTTGATAATGGTACTTATTTCTGAGAATACAATTGCAGTATTAATATGCACTTTAAGTCGTACTTGACTTTATGAACTATCGCGAATTATAGACAATAAACATAGTTTTTCTTAAATTTAATGTAACGAAATTTGAATATATTCTTATTGCAATTATTCACGTAAATTCACACAATTTGCAATATGAAACTTGCATCGATCCATTAAATATGCGATACATAGATTAAAATTGCAATTTTTTAAAATAAGTTTTTTTTCCTTATTTTATATTTTTTTGGAATTAAGTTAATATCGTGACAAAATTAATCTTGTTAAGTTTACATTAAAAAAATGATTATTTTGTAACAAAACCATTTTATATTTTATTAGTTCCACATTTGATATTTCTTCAAATGTTTTTTAAAATTACAATATTTGCTAGTAAACACGAGTGTATACATCACTATTGAGATGTCATGGCATTTTTTTTCCATATCAATAAAATACGAACTGCAAACTAGAAAAAAAATATCAATAATTTTACTTTCACAAAATAAATCAATGCATAAATTATAAGTACTTGTAAATATAATAAAAATTAAAGATATACGAGTACTTACTTGTACATGGTAATAATAATATTGTACCTTAAGGTATATAATTTAGTAATCGGTACTCAAATTTAATAAAGAGGTATATCATGATAATCTGATAGGTTGTCGTTTACATGCCGATAAATTACATTTAAAATTAATTTATTTTTTTAAAAAAAACCTAATATAAATCTATGAGAATTTTCCTTAGTTGAGTGCAGTTAAACAGGATTAAATTTGTAATTGCATTACACAATAAATTATACAATACTAGACTCAAATTTATATTCATCAACAAAATATCTATCGCTTATATAATAAAAAGAATAACTAAACCAAATAACCGAATAATAACCATCATCATCATTGATCAATTGATTGATCAATTACCAGTCTCTACTGACAGATGTACGACCAATAACAATATTGATGAAGCGTTCGAAAGCCTTCAACGCGCATTGACAGAAGTCGGGACTCAAATGATACCTTTCCTTAATATTAATACACACAAATGACTCCACTACCTCAAAGGATTGTAGTTATCATTAAACTTAAGAATAATTTTAGACGCCAACTACGACTTGCCTGCAGAAAAAATGCACCTGATAAGATTTTAAGCAGGCGGACGGACGGCCGGACAGACGGACGGACGACCGGACAGGCGGACGGACGGCCGGACAGACGGACGGACGGCCGGACAGTCGGACGGACGGACGGCCGGATAGTCGGACGGACGGACTGCCGGACAGACGGACGGACGAACGGACGGACAGACGAACGGACGGCCGGACAGTCGGAAGGACGGACGGCCGGACAGTCGGACGGACGGACGGACGGAAAGACGGACTGCCGGACAGACGCACAGACGGACGGACAGACGGACGGACAGACGGACGGACGGCCGGACAGACAGATGGACGGCCGGACAGACAGATGGACGGCCGGACAGACAGACGTACGGATAGATGGACATGCTTAAATCAACTTTTTTTTTCAATTATAAGCACTTCTGTGTAATTATTTTTTATGCTCAGATTTTTATTGATCTCCAAATTGTTGCTAATAACTTTGCCGAACACTTTGCCAACATTCATAGTCAGAACGAAAATCTCGGTGATCAACAATACTAAGACCACATAAACCAATTAATTAACTATGATTTTACCCGACCACACAATAGACTTTTAGGCTTTGCCATTGACTGCACTGCCATCGATAACAACATAAATATCTTTTAACGCTCAAAATACTAAATATTCAATGGCCTTCTAAACGATAAACAAACTTTCCTCTACAACAATAACCAACAATAAAACAACAAATGGAGCCGATACACTAATAGAATAATAAAACGTTGTTTGGTTTCTATGCGCTATGTTTAATCAGATATTTAACAACGCTTATATTCCCCAGTCGTGGAACCGTTCCTCTCCTACTGGAAATTGGCATCCGGATTTTTATGTGATCGAAAAATGCCACCAAAGGTAGAGGAGAACGGTAAATGAGAATGATCATCTGGAGTCAACTTGATGATGAACTGAATAAAATGCTGTCGGATCGAGAGGAGATATCGGAAGTTTTACGTGATAGAAAGCTACGAAAGATAAAGGGGAATTGTTGTTCGACCAACAATGACTTACGGTTCTGAATTTTGGGCAGTTATCTGATAAGATGCGGTTCAGTATTTACCTTGATCATTACCCAGTCCAAGGCTATCAGGTACAATAATGATGAGAATATAAGTTTCTGTTTTATTAGTGTTTGTGTTAGTTATACAATTTTTGAAGTATTGATGCTCTTATCGTGTACTTAACATTTTTACCCAATTTACTATACTTTGCAATAAAATTTTTTTAATCTCATCAAGACATCGTGATTGTTGACTGTGATACTTGTTGCACAAGCAAATAATTATGAACAATTATTACATTTTGTACCCAACTATTGAATCTTGCAGTAATTATGTAATCTGATATTGGATTCTAATCGATTATTGCTTAACAATAACACATATTCAACTACTATTATCACTCTAAGGATTCTAATATTTCAAATTGCATATCGTATCCGTTCCCGTAAGCCGACGATCGTTATCGTATTTCTGAATTATTTGAGTCCACATTTGATAACGTTTTTCGTGAAGTAGAAAAATTAAAAACTATGTGTTACAGACTTACAGATACCTAGGTTGATGAAATTAATGTAAGTTTTTAAATACGTGCCCAAATGTATTTAATACTATTCTAGCTGAATTTAATTTGATGGGTGATAAATTAAAACTCTGTTCCAACTAACACCTAGCAGTACGAACTTCATCAAGAAATATTTCAAATCGTTTACTATACAGAAGTGGAGTATCCCTATCACAAATGTCTCCCATGTATGACAGATATAAAATATAACCAGATGTACTCGTCAATACTATATAGTATTCGAATGTCTACCATGCTTGTAGTAGCCACTTGAAATAGTACTTAATTCGATGAACAACTACAGATTTTGTGGTATGATTGTTAAGTGTAAATTGAATATAAAAAAATATATTATTGCTAAATTTATTATGGCAAAGGAAGGATACCTTTAAAGAATAAGATGCATTTAGATTGGTTTATATACCAGTAACTGATAATGTATTCGATAAACTCACACCTTACTATAGAATCTCTGGGATCAGCACGAGATATTTAATTAACATAAAACATATAATTGTCATAGTTCTTCGCATATAGATGATGCACATGATATTATGAAATATACAATTCTATAATTCGTACTATTTTATTGTCAATATTTTTGCATAATTAAGGATTACCTATATTTAAATGTGTACCACTCCTACAATTTAAACCATAAATGAGTAATAATAAAAAATAATAAAAATTTCAAATTATACTTGAAATTTTCCCAGAAGTTATCACCTCTTCATTCTATACAAATCTACAAACAAAATGTTTCATTGGTAAATTTTTATGGTTTTTTTCTTCTTTCTGTATATGGTGAAATTTACCATATAAAATACAATTGCATAATAACAATTATTTGTCATATGTTATTGTTATTGACTGCATTTCATAAACATACAAAAAAATGAACGAATTCAATGAGAACGGAACATAAAGTGGGTTAAAAGTTTAAATGGCAAGAGAGTTCAATATTACATTGGAGTATCGATATATTGATCGCATTATGTTTTCTCTAAATAAATCAGATGATGATATTGATGTAGTTCTGGATAGAGTAGCTGACTAATATCTTCTATATATTCACCTCCACTGCATACCACCGGATACACTATCGTCCAATTGACATTATAGGTGTAGATCTGCGATCTTCAGTTATAGGGAGACAGATAAGTTCGCGTTTTACTTAGTTTTTTTTTACTTTCAGTTAGTCATTGCTTTATGCCATCATACTGCTGATACATTTGTGATCGCAAGTCTAACCAGTATTTCGTAGTCTTCTCATTATGTCCGGCTTTAGTCTCCATTTTTTTTCTAAGCTAAAGTTTCTATGACCCTATGACTCTAGTAACCCTTTAAATGATCAATCATCAGTCTTAACTTTCCAGTTAAATGCAAGAATTTAATCCTTTTAACTGATATTTAACTCCTTGGAGAAAACGATGTATTACTAACGAATATCTAGAATTTTACCAGACTTTTCTACTTCAGTTTGTTCTTCTAGGATTTCTAAAAGTAGAACAACGACATAATCTTTTCAAAGTATACGTAGGCATATGATCCGATATATTGTAGTGATAATTACTAATTGTTGATACTATTTCACAACTTTTATCATGTCAATGCAGATGTAGCCTACATAATAGCTGCACTCTCTTAATGGTATCACTGTTACTCCATAGTTGATCGCGTGCATTTGCAACACTTCTAATTATGGAATTGGTTTAGTTCCTTTGGATTCAAAATCAGTGCATCTACCCTTAAAGTTTCCTAGGATTTTAATGTTATTGTCGTATATGTATTCGATAATAGTATGTTTTGGCTACTCAGTAGTATACATGCTTTTTGATTATCTAGCATCTCATCATCCTCTAAGGTCATATATACTATATATAAACAATTAAAATCAATTTCATGTGCTCACAGTATATTGAAGTCACAGACGTTTTCGTAGCAATGTAGTTAAGTGCATTGGTGAAATTTTTACAATTAAAATCAACCGTTTTCACCTCATGTATAGATCATTCATTAAATATTAGAACATAAGTTAATCTGTTATTCTGTGTTTTTTCATTTAGTATTTACACTTGTTTTGAATACGTCGCCCGTGGTTACACCAGCTAGCTTGAATAATAAAGCGCCTCATATAGTCTTAAATGTATCACTACATATTCCAAGCAAGTTTTTGTTGTAGTGTGCTGATGCGGACATGCGACTGAAATTTTGGATCATATGCAGTCTTGTAGTCGATAATACAATAATAGACGAAGTAGAAAGCTACCAATATTTTAGAAATTATGTGGTAAGAGACGATGGTGCTAAAATCGATGTCAGAACAGACATAAAAAAGGCGAGGAGTTCGAAATACTTAGTACGGTGTGGTAGTGTAGCCAACATAAATGTCACGTTCACGTGATGTTGGAAAGTGAAGAATGCCATCATGTTACAAATCTAAGGTACCTTAAACAAATATTAAGCATCTTTTAACTAAATACATATCAAATTATATTGATAATTTACCAGATTCTGATCGATCAAATCGCAAAATAAACACTTGACTGAAATCCACAGGGTAATAGAAGATCTGGTCGGTCAAACACAAGTGGCGAAGATCGCCCATAAAATTGGATGGTACCAGTAGTAAAGAGGTGCAATAAAATGAACGTGCTGGCATGACATTCTGAAAAATTGCAGCTGTTCGTTGATGCATTTAGATCCGGTGAGGTGCGATGAGGTGTGGGGGCTGAGATGATGATGATACTGGTAGGCGATTTTGAATACTTTAACTTTGGTTGGATTTTTTGGTTCTAAGTATTATTTATCTTTGTGATTATGTGTTCTTCATTTACATGTGCCCCACGATTATTTGTGATTTATCGATCACCGCATCATAGCCCCGGCAATGTGGTAAATTATACATAGCACTAGATGCGACAGATATGTAGTAGGTTTCGTTAGCGATACTGATGCACTCCTTACAATATTTGGCACTTTAAACATTAAATTAGTTCAGTTTCGAAGTGATATTACGTCATACAATATTTTAGAATTATTCTTTTGATTACCATAAATAAACACTTTGGTATCTTGGAATATATACTCTATATGCATTAATATTGTCAACTATTTTTATCTTTTCATGTATTAGCATTTTTTTGAAAGTTTTAGAATTATGGGATAATTATCAACATTTTTATTCACATTTTCTGCTTTCATTTTATTTTTGAAAAAAAAAACTTTTTCTCTGATTGCATCGATTTTTTTTCAATTTCCTTATTTATTTTTTTTATATATTTTTGCGTTTATCCAAACACCTTTCAAAGTGTTTTTTGACTTTTCAAATATTACTCCATTTTACCTTTCCATTTAGACAGCTTATACAAAAATCTATGATTTCCTATACTATTATTTGCTTCAAAGCTAACTAAACTTAAATGCAATGTTGATACAATTTCTTTCAATTCCACCAACCTAGGTAATTAATAGGTGATAAGTCAATAAGTAGCTTTGCCGTAATTTTTTGAATTGCAGGCGAAATCTCAATATTTTTTTCTTTTGAATGCTAGAATCATAATTGAATTGTAAGTAAACGCAAGAATTCATAGGAATTTAAGATGAATAGGTCTGACGTTTTGCAGCAGATCAAAATTCACTGAAAATCTCTCTAATCAAAACAAAAGATTTGATAGTAACATGTAACATTTGTTTAAATTAACGTAAATACGAGTGCATAACAAGGACGCGT
Organism: Penthetria funebris; assembly: GCA_027564355.1. Classification (NCBI taxonomy): domain Eukaryota; kingdom Metazoa; phylum Arthropoda; class Insecta; order Diptera; family Pleciidae; genus Penthetria; species Penthetria funebris. The sequence goes on from JANSTX010058497.1 coordinate 21,334, forward strand.
TAAGAACGGTGCTCACTGAGGTGCTTAACGTTCTTCTGTACCGGTTTTCTATCCTGTGGACTCCTTAGCTTTTCAAGAAAGGTGCTATGGGCAACATACTTAACCTCTTAACTTGAGACATTACGACGAATAGTAGGGAAATTGTTGCCTAATAGAATCATTTCCAGTAAGATATTATACATGAGTCGAGTGGAAAAACGAAAAACCCTTAGATGGTTTTAATTTCATAATTTTCACTCCAACCTGAAAACCGGAGTTGGTGCTGGAGTTTTCTCAGATACTCTTAATGTCGCATAATCTTTTAGACAACCAGACAAATCAAGCGTATTCCAAGCGGAAATGGTAGATGTATGGAGTGTGTGGCGATAGCCATTATGTCACTTACCTCACAGGTCTGCAATTCAAGACTGGTGGAAAATTGTTTCCTCGTATTGATGGAGTGCCAGGACACATTAATATTGCATGAAAGGGTTGACCAGGCACGTTTTAGGCATTGAGATATCACTGGCGGAGCAGATTTCTTTGACAATCTGAACAAAGAAATTGATATCTACTATGCGAAAATGGCCAACCGTAGTTGAAAAACACTGCCTTCGGGCATATTATCCCAGATTATATGCCCTGAATATGAGCGAAGAAAAACGGAGGAACTCCTAAGATTATCCCAACGGGAAGTATTCAGGTCCGTAACAGTTCTCATGGCGCATTGACTAGTGGAGAACCATATGGCTAGATTGGGTTTCCCTTTTAATATCGTCTGTCGTAGTTGCGACAATTTAAACGAAAAAGAAACCACAGAGCATCTTCTATGCAGATGCCTCGCACCAAACCTAGTAGAAATTGCAACTAGATGCCCAAGAGAATTGGTGACGTTTCTAAACGTCAGCAGCTGGATTTAGCTGTTAATTTGCATACATACCCGGGTTTTCTCGAGTTTTTAATAACAAAACGGCACTAACTTGCCGTTTGATATCCTTCGTGGCCTTTGTAGAATCCGCCACTAAAACCAAACCACCTAACAAGTATCTATAGATGACAAAAATGCATTTCATAGGCAACTATGATGATGTCTTAGTGCAACTTGTATATTTTGTTAATAATAATAAATTATACTTCACACTTAGTGAGCCGCATGTGACCGATTGCGTGATTATATTGCTATACCATGTAATGTAATCCCGAAGACTTTTTATTCAACATACATAAGCCCAGCATGGTGCTACTAGTAGCCCACTCACTTTAAAGAACTTTAAATAATAGTGTGTAGTGTGCTCTAATTCGTTTTTGGTACACCCGTCTAGCGAAATTCAAGATTCTTTGTGTATTCTGTGCTGTGCAAATATAGTACCATCAATCAAAAAATTATGAATGCTGCACGTTATCGCAAAAAATACTTAATTATTGTTCATATCAGCCGCCTCATGTGCACTCATAATTGGATTTTGACCACAAGCATCAATATCCAATCTGTTACAACGAGGTGATAGTCAAATCAATTCTGTAGGAGAGAAAAAATCTGAACCATTGTTACACATTTTTTATCGACAAAACTACACCTTGCAAATGCACTTGGCACGCATATTATTCGGTTTTACACAAGAAAATTAATCATTCATTTTTCTGCCACTAAATCTAATTGGGTATCCATCCACTCCCATTTACTCTTGCGCCCGATATTCGAAATGATGCGTCCAGATAAAAATGTATGTGCACTTTTGATTTTGTTGCACATTAGAAACTAAAACTAAAAGTAGAAGCGAAACGCTGATGGTAATCAAATAATCAAATGTTGTTATCATATAGTTTTCTACTATATTCTTAATAATAAGTTTTTTAATTATTGCTGTTTTCACCAAATCCGATGGGTCTTCCGTCATAAGATTATATCAGAAAAATGATGGTATTCGGTGAGAATGTGAAATATACGATATATTAAAATGCATGCTTTCTAAAACAATGGAAAAAGTAGCAAAATAGCAAGCATTGCAATCATTAAACGTACTTTTGAAAAATAACATATTGTCTCAAAACGAAGATAATTTCCAGATGAATACCGGTCGAAGGCCTAAAGTATGAAGAAGAAGAAGAATACAAAAAAGAAAAATAACTATTTTAGTTGTGCATGTCAATGTTATACTATGTGAGAAAAAGTTAAATTGAACTGAAAACATAATTATTCTCTGGATTCAATCTTGGAGACCAGTTATCCAATAAGATACTCGTAATGCACATTCCATTTAATTACAATTCAACAATTTTTTCTGCAACATCCGATCATATTGGACGATCATACGTTGTCCGTTACTGACAAAGTCATAACAAACAGTAAAAACGATGACTATCGATATTCAACATGTGATCAATTGGAGAACGGTATTGAGTAAAAAAAACATACAGCAGGAGAAGAAATTAGAAAAGGAAGAAAAAGAAGGACATATGTTATGCTTGATTGCGATACTATGCCAAATGAATCATGAAACAATACGTCAGATTTTTAAATTATTTATACAATAATTTCACTCATATAAAAGTAGGTCAATGTTGCAGAATCTGACGTATCTATTATTGAATGCACATCATTCAAATCTGTAACAATTCCAATTGTTAATAAATAAATGTATATATTAAATAAAAATTTATTATACGCGGATATCAACGTTTTGTATTGACTGTAATTTTGTATAATTTATTGTTACATTAAAAGTAATTTCAAAACTTCCTTACAATGTCATCAATAAATTTTTTTTTTTATATAATTTTAAATATCCAAATAATTTTAGAAAATTCGCAAATTGCATCACTCCTAAAAAATCAATTTATTTATTTACGATTTTTATAATAAATGCATGACCTCGATCTTATTTTAAACATTAATAGTTATGATCTTTCCTACAAATTAAGATTAACATCAAATTGAAAGATGAGATGATATTCATTTCAATTTTACACATAATATTTTAATTATCGTATATGAGAATATATACACTATTTTCTAACAATAATTCACCATCCATCTACCTTTTATGATGATGACATAAAACAAAATAAAAACAATCCGAAAAATTACATAAATTTTAAAATTTAATTAAAGTGATCATAAACATTTAAAAACAAAAAAAGGAAAACAGAAGAGTTACTCATATTGCAATTAAAACAAAGTATTTAAAAAAATAAGTCATATTTATCTTTCAACAGAAAAACTCGTACAGTAATTATTTAACTTATAATAAGCGACTTTAACCATTTAACTATATTAAATCTAATCAAGATCTAAAGACATTACTTAAGTCATGTTGTCGATTTATGTTACAAATACTGTTTTTAGTAAATTCTCATAGACTGCTGCACACATTAGTTGTATCATTTCTTTAGAAATGCGTAATCGCAAAATTTTGCCAATTTTAAAGTATAGTACCACATTTGGTTAAATACATGGTTTTTGCAAAAATTAACAAAAAAAAAAAAAAGGAACATTAAAAACGTTTTATTTTGAAAGATTATGAATTGAATATTTACCACCTCCTCTTAAGTATTTAGTATTACCTATATGTGAAACACACATGGTAAAGACATTAAATATTTATATGTATCTTGATCTGGTTTTGTTAACACTTTCAATTTCTATGGCAAAAAAGACATTGTTGGGAATTTAGTGGTAAACATTAATATACAATTTTGGTTATATAGTCAATGGTATTTGAAAACGTGAGATTCAACCAACAATAATGCAAGAACATTGTTTATAGTTTTCAGTAAGGTGTTACACCGGTCAATTCATAGCCAGGCTACCCCCTCCTTTTTTGACTCCCTATTTATTATTCCATTTAGGTTTTGTATTGTCACGTTCTTACTGTGACAGTTACTATAAATAGTTAAAATTATTTTTTTTTTATAAACACATTTTAAATAGTAATTTCAGCGTCATCATCAAACAAGGCTAATAATAGGATAAATTGCATAATTTGCGATTTCTATCTAGAAACCTGTCTGAACGTTACTTTAAACTTGTTGCGCATGTTTAAATAAACTACTATTGGGAGCAAAACTCCTGCAAAATCACTAACTCGCATTAGACAGCTATTGTGTTTTAATATAGTATAACCTATGGAATTATCAGATTACAACAAAAATTGACTAACTATACAGTTCCTTTCGACCAATTATTAAATTCCTTTTCTTATCATGTGCTAAGACGTCTACATTTGATTATAACTGTCACAACTTTAACACTGATTATAAGCTGTCTTTTAAATTTGAGTCTGCAATTTCTACCGTAACAGTTTCTTCATTTTATTTGCTATGAGGGTAAATAAGAAGAGGAAAAAGAAACATAAGAACAAAGATAAATATTCACAATTATTTAAAATATACAACTACGCACCACTTGACCACCACGATAAAGAATATTTGATCTAGGAAATAAAATAGCAATATTAACTAAAACATTCTGGCATTAAAATTGCACAACAAATGTACTTTATCAACTCACTGATGCAGTAGCAATTAACAATACAATAGTTTACTTATACATTTCGATCGTAAAAACAATGATAATGCGGAATTTGAACAAAAATATGGAACAAAACTAAAATTGCGTTAACAAGAAGAATTATTGTTTACACAATGTAATCATGCTAATTCTCGATCCATTACATTGCTCATGATCTGTAATCATATTTTACAGCAACAGATTTCAATACATTTTTCATCACCATGTTACTCGGTACTGGTATTGTCGATTCAATTCCATTTCTATGACAATCATGTTAATTGTCACAATTAAATTTCCAAATCACCGCGAATTTATACAATATTGTCAATATGTACTGTAAATTGCTTTCAGCATAGAGTCAAGACGTGATTTGGCCCTATGGTTTATACTACTATGAAATGATTACATAGTTTCCTGATTTCTTATTACATTCATGTGTTAATAAATTTACTAATCATTGGACTGCAATTTATTCTATATTCTAGACGACTTTCAATGGATCAAATACATTGCTTCCAAAATTGGATATAATTCATTAGAATATTCTTCATTTAGCAGGTGATTTAAGTGTTTATTCCATTTATTTTTTACTTTCCTATCTGCATAGGTAAAATATTTTGGTTTTAATTATTTATGGATTTTACGGTATTTATACACCTTTCTTTCCTTCCACAATTCATTTCAATTTGATTTATTTATTATTACATTAAGTAAAAGTCCATTTGTAGTTTTATTATGAGGTTTTTGTATTTCTCATACAAATTACTAGTATTCATATGATAATATAAAAGTGCATATATTGCCCAAATTATCTTTAGTTCAAATTTATACTTTTGACTAAATATTAAGTTTAAGGGAAGACGATCATGTTGCGGGTAAACATATAATAATTTACTTATCTATTAACAATATTTTGTTATTTAAATTTTGAATTTTAATCAGGTCATTTATAATAAATAAATTGACCAAAAATAAAGTGCAACTAATAAAAATTGCTTTTCAATATATGCAATTCAAAAAAAATATTATTTGTGAATGGATACTGAAATTTTATTAACGTTTTTATTGAATTTAATATTTGAATTTAAATTTAACTGCATTTTCATTTGTTTCTGAATTTTCTATTAGTGAAACTTTAAATATATAAGAAATTTGTGCTATTGCAAATTTAATAAAGTTATGTGTTTTGTTCAATTAATAATAAATATATTAATTATTAAATTTAAAAAAAATATATATAAAAAATAGTTTATAATTGTTTTCACACAAGTTTATTTATTGAACTTATATTTTGGTTAATAAGCGGCACGTTTAATTTAAATTATTTGAATTAATTTTAGTGAACTTTTCTAATTAACATTGTGACATAATAATCAGATATCAAATAGAATATCTGACAAAATAATTGTCCCAATTATTTTCTAAATTTAAGATATAATTAATTCAATTCTATTCTATTTGATTTCGGATGAAAAAAAACTTTGACATTATCTATGTACATGCGACAGTTTATCATTTTACACCCTTAAATATTATCTGACAAACAAATTGCATTGAATGATTTACATAAATTAAAAAGATGTAAATTTGTTGTAATTACATAATTAATGGAATATAGTACCTAGATGATTACAATCATCATCATTATATTCGACTTTACACCAAAATGAGTGCATATTGCGGCATTTCAAAATTATCGTTCCTAATATACTTATAAATGTCACATCAAATGTTAACCAATGAATAATAAGTTGTGATTATCGAATTAAAAATACTCGCATGTATCATCATCACCATTTCGACCATAGCTCCACGAGAGAACATAGAGCGCCAACGAACAACCGTCATTTTTCACGATCTCTAGCTAGTACTTTAATTTCACATCATATCTACTATCTCCTTAATGACGGTTCATCGTCACGTGACTTTATGGCAACCGAGTCTTTTAATATCCTGCGAATTCCAGTCGAGTGCGTACTTTGCAATATCACTGACCGATCGTCTCAGTGTATGACCGATCCAATTCCACTTTCTTTCGCTGACAATTTAGTGTATGACCGATCCAATTCCACTTTCTTTCGCTGACAATTTTGTTCATCGTCTAACGATCTGTCAGTATAAAACAAATTCTCATTTGATATTGTATTTGGCCAGAAAATTTTTAGTATGCGTCTGAGGCACCTATTGACGAAAACTTAAATTTGTGACACTATGTTATTTGTCACTTTGAAAGTTTTGATGCCATACAATAGTACCGATAAACAATTTGTTTTCAAAGTGCGCAACTTTAGATTTTTTGAAATATTTGACAACCTCCAGACTCAGCATACCAAACATTTCTCGACTTAAAATCATAATCGTAGATCATCATTCAAGAAAGTTTTAAAGTATTCCACAAAACTAATGCCTGAATATCTCATCTTTGTCTTTGCATTTCAATGTGATAATTTTTCTAAAATATATCATCAATTAGGTAATAGGCACCAAATCTACTGAAATATTCAGTTGCACAAATTGACCAGCTATAATTGATTTTGTATTTGTAATTATTTTGGTTGACATTTGATGCAATACTTGCATAATACAAACATCAATTTAACATTGTAATGCCGCGATGTACATTTATGTTAGTATAAAGGTCCAGATGATGATGATGAATAATAGAATGGAGGTATAAGATTAATTTTTTCGATATACTATTTTGCAATAATGTTGACCTAACGGATGATGAAGATTTGCGTCACTCAATGAATATATACAGTTGAAAATCCATTAAATGTCAATAACTTTTTATATGCGTGACAATAGATAATATTTAAATAGATTTTAAAATTTTGTTAATGATCAAATAATGGAATGTATCAAAATTAATAAATGCGCGAAATAATATGCAAATTTGCATTTATTGAATAATTTTGTTTTTGTTTAGAATTTCTCGTATTTAGATTTTATAATCCTATACATTTGTCACATGTTAAGAAATTTTAATGAATTCGAAACTTCAGTTTATCAAACCGAGTATAGATATTGAAGTTTAATGATTTAATCGTTGATAATATGCAATACAACAAATAAATTTGTCAATCCGATATTGTATAACAAATTTTAATCAATCAATCAAACGGTAGATTATGTTCTTATAAACTTAACTTAAATGATCAATAGATAAATCAAGCATTTTAAAAAGATTGTATAACAACTAAATAAAGCATGCATTAAAATTAATTGTTTTACAATAAATCGAGTATTAATTAATTTAATGAATAATTTGATATATAGGAAATTCATTTGTAAAAATATATACACGAGCTATAAACAACTTTTAATACGACATTCTTTGCCACAAAAAAAAGTAATTAAGTAATGCATTTTTTCAATATTTATCACAAACAAAAATGTTTATTAGAAAAAAATGCATAACAAACTCATTATTGTTGTCAGTTGATCTGAAAGACGAGCTAATCATTGCCAGTCTAATTATCATGATCATTTAAATCTGTATGGCCAGAACACCGAAGGAAACGGAATCATGAAAATAATTTACCAATTACTGAATACATACTCGTATAATACGTATCTATTTATCACAAGAGTCTCACAAATTAGATATCCCGTATTTATCACAAGAGTCTCACAAATTAGATATCACTAACATTCTATTATGTTATCCAAATGTCCAAGGTACAACATCTATTCGACTAAATGTTGAATAAATATCATAGAATTATTACAAGCCAATTCCAATGGGTTCGTCGCCTAAATTTAAAAGTACAAAAAAAACAGCTCTTTTGTTTTCATGAAATTTTGAACTTTTTGTTTTTCGGCAATAACCAAAGTATACGAGGTTGCATACATTAATTACTCATTATTATTCCATTTTGATAAAATATATTAAAATCATAAGTCACTATCCATATCTTTTGTACACATCAAGGGTTATGGACCCTTGATGAGTACAATAGAATTGTAACATCAAAATTAACTCAAATAACAACAATTGAAATTTACCAGCTAGAAAATATAAGATCATTTATAATTATAATTACCTATATTGCTATATACATTTTACTGGTATAAATTGTAAACGAATTACCGGTGTCACCATGCGAAAGTAACTTCGCATTCATCGCGCCGCAGTCACCTAGATTCGTGTTCAAGGTTCCTAAATATGTGCCCAATCGCGCCCAATAACAATTATTATTTTAGTTGATTTTAATTTGATAATGGTAGTTTAAAACTCTGTTTTAATAAAGACTATAATTCATCAGAATACTTAATACATGTGGTTGGTCTCGACATTTAACGTGTTTGTTACTAAAATAAAGTTTCTTCGAAAATGAGGAATATGTATTTTTGATTTCCATTTTCGAATATAATATTATTCATAAATTGGAATCACAAGTTGTTGAGCGAGATTACAAACCATACGATTGACTTTGTGGTTTGTCAGAAACGAAGGATAAAAAGTGTAATTAAATACTCGAGTTTAGTGGCCGAAATAACGATGAATGAGCACAATCGGTTATTTGTTTACTATTGTCTCACAGATGTGAGCACAATATACATAAAATCGACTATGTTAATTATAGATTACTCACAGTTTCCTTTATAGTTGATTGAAGTTAAAAACAAAGAATTCATAAGAATGTTATTTACGAAAATGGTATCAGCGATAGATTTTACGAATTAACAAGACTTTATTTCACATAAACAATAACCCAAATACGCTTATAAGTTTTAAACCTACACAGATATTAAATGTGAAATCATTATCATGTGGGAATGTTGGAACGTTGGTAGTTCATACTTCTCTCAATAATTAGAATGATTGCAAATAACATAAAATCTAATGATCTATAATCTATAAAATATAAACAATATTAACGAATCTATTACGGATCCAATTGTAAAACGAAATACGAAATCCAATTATAAAACGGAATGCGAGAAAATAATAAATGCAAAAATTGCAAATAGCTTGATCAATGTCGAAAATAGTAAAAAAACGGCTTTGAAGTAAAAAAAAGTTAACATAATCGTACATGCCAAACATTATAACATAAGTTATGGAATTTTCTTCGAAACTCATAATTAATTTATACAGAACTCATCAATATTATTTGACAAAAGGATCAGTCATTTTCAAAATTTAAATACAAATGTCGAAAATGTCTGAGATACAGTGGAGAAAACATGGTTAATGAAATTTTTAAATTATTTAATAAATTACTGCATGGGATTGCAAATCTAAGAAAACATATATATAAGAAAGGAAACAAATCTGATACACAAAACTACCGTGACATCACTTTGCTAATCGTTGTTCCAAAAATGTTTACCACATAATGAATACATTTTCAAATTGAACTAAATTGCATTAGAAAGTATCAATTAGCAATCGATCCGATGTTCATATATTACGAAAAACAGGTAGTAAAATTCATTAAAAATAATAATACAATTTTAATATGCATTTCGAAGATCTTACACAACCTTTTGAACGAATTCAACATACTATGACATTATAAGCATATTTTAGTCAAAAATAATATACAATTCAACCGATACGTTCAGTACAAAACAAAAGTGAAATGAAGGTCTCACGAAGGAAATGTAAAATTTCCAGTACGTTAGAAGAAGAATATTGGAGTGATCACGTACAAATTATGTTATGAAACATAGTTCCAAATATTACAAAAAGTATGAAATTTATAGTCTATAAAATATAACATAGATGTACAGTGCTTATGAAGGTGAAATACCTGAAAGAAGAAGAATTAGGTGGTGCAGGATTTTCCGGTATTCATCACAATTTTTAGTAGTTTTGGTTTCAAATTTATCTGAACTGATAACCAATTTGATTCCTTTTACACTTGACATTAGTGTTCTAAAGGATACATCTGATTCCCATATATATATTTTCATTTGCGATATGCTAACTAAAAAGTATACGTGACATAATTCAATAAAAGATTTCATGTATCGTAAAATTGAATCCAATGAATTCCACACCTGATGTATAGATTTGTTTTTTTTTTTTTCTGATCAATTTCAATTTCAAATTTTAATATACATCATTAAATGCTAAGTTATATTCAGTATAAAGTCTATTGTCAGTTGATTTTTGTGGGTGCTGCTTTAACTTCTCTTAAAATCAAACATGTTTCCACATTGTTTTGAAATTACATTAATTCGTATAAAATATTTACCTTCAAATTCGCTGTTAATATACAGCAATTATTAGCACACTATTTATGCTTCCAATAAATTTAAAAAAAAGAATTAAAGACGAAAAATAAAACCATAGTAAAACATTTTTACTTTATTTATTTTATTGATTTTCGATGGTTTTATTTTAGCGAAAAAAGTTTGATTTTTTCTTTTTTGGTTTACTCCAAATAAAAGAAATCTGATTAAAAATTTTGCGAATAATATAATAAGTAAATAATCGAAAACGTTCACTTTTAATGGTAAAATCTTTTTAAAAAAAAAAAGTTTTGGAACAAATTCGTAGTAGCAAATTTATTATAGGATTTTATGAATGAATATAATATCAACTATTCAATATACGAGTCGGACACTTGTTAAAAAGTAAATTTTGTTACAGTAACTTTCGATTAAAACATTTGCCTCCTACGTAAATAATGTACCATTTATAATTTCCAAATCTGAATTATAAATAATAATAAAAATAGATTAAACATAGTTTTTTTTTTTTATTTTTTTCTTTTTCGGATCACATTAATTATTAGCATTTATTAGTTAACTTATATTGTATAACATGATTATTTTATGTGTGTGATCACATTTTTTTTTTTTTTTTTTTTAAACATTATTAAATAGTAAATAAAATATTCGAAAATGTCTCTCTACATAATATTCGAATTTATCTTTTTATATGGACATTCTAAAAATCAATTTCATATTTAAATTATATTAATGATTTCAAAAATTCATTTTATTTATAAAAGATAAACTAAGTATTTATAATTTTATTGAATTTAATATTTTGCAATAAAAATTTTGCAAAAATTAGTTCACTGATTTTATTCAATCGATACGCAATATTATATTGGGTGATTAATTTTTTTTTTTATATATATTGCAGTCAAAGGAATGCATAGAATTAATTGATTAATTTAATAAATTTAATTTTCATAATTAATTCAAATAAAATGTTAATAATATTTAAGAAACAGTAACATGTTGGTAAGAATCTGTAATGTATGAACGGCATATTGAATTTAATAAATTTATTACCAACAGTATGTTACAATAATCATATACTGCAAAATGAAGTTGTTAAAGTTGTTGTTGATCAAGAACGCAAATCATTTCACCTTTCGAAATGCATATTCATAAAAATGTATTAATTTTAATTAGTCACCAATATGCAAAATGCACGTGTACGAATGAATATGTCTTCGTTATGAACATTTTCCAAAAAAAATATAATTTTGATAATTAAAATAAATTAAAAATCTTAAATATAAATTTAACCAATTCAATAATATTAAAAGCATTAATAACATTGCATTTCTTCAATAAATATTAAAATGGGTTCGTCGTTTTCAATTTCATACAAATAAAAAAAAAGCTCTTTTGTTTTTGAATGCATTAAAATATATCTTGTTGAGAGGATTTTTAAATTAACATTCAATTTCTTGCACTTATATATTGATGAACATGTTATCAGATCTTTTCCTTATATACCTCAATTATATAGTGGATTATAATTTTAAAAGATTTTAACAGATTAAAGTAACTCAATTGATGTCGAGAATTTAGTGAAAAGAATTGTTTTAAATTAAATTTGAAATTAATTTCAAATATGAGAAAGTTATGTGTAAAGCTGAAATCGCTCGTAATTTGTAGATTCGCTCTCAGTACTGCTGACCTGAATGTATATCAATGTAAGCTAACAACTTTAAAGCAAAATATTTACAAATACGAGTGATAATGTGAACGGCTGAAATTTGCTATTTTGATATGCCATTAACTGGTTCACTATCTGTACTCAACTTTACCAAAAATGTATTTCAAATTATATCACAGAACATTCATACCGTCATATAAAAACTGCTAAACATGCTCGCACAAATTGATACTTTTTAATATATGGTCATATATGTAACGCGAATGATGGCATCAAGCCTTCCGATGAATGCATCGCACGTTGTACGAATGCGAGTTTGTGAAATTCGTTGTCATTCCCTACGAAGGGCTTACTTCAAATCTTTTTTTTTTTATAACACTTTAAACACACACGATTGTTTTGTGTACTTACAATAATGAAAATTTTCTCATCAGAAAATACCAAAATTTTTAAGTTCGCCATTTGCATGCCTTTTGATCGTTGAAATCTTATCGGCTTTTGTGCCATTGTTAAATCTTGTATACTTTTTGTATCGTGAAAGGCAATTCATTTATTGGTCAGTATGCGCGGTACGCTTGAATTAGACACGTTTAGATGTTTAGCAAATTTTGCTGGAATCTGACGTGAATTTATGTGAATTAGTGCCATTAACTTTCGAAACATTTCTGATGATGATTACATGACCACCTGCGTTTTATAATGCTATTGGATTATTGAAACGTTTAATAATTCGATACAAACAAGAATTTATTAACACATAAATGTTGTAGTTCACGAAATATAGCAGGTTGAGATTTGTCTGTCAAATAGAAAGCAATATCACTTACGTATGAATTCTTTTTAATTAAGATGTTAATCAAAATGCACTTTTTTTATACACTCTACAAAACAATATTAAAAATTAAAGTGTGTCAAATTATGAGAGTGTTATGATTAGCTGTTTGGCAGTTACAACTACATGAAACTGATAACACTTCGAATGACGAATCCTGTAACATTAAACTTGATCATAATGACTATACAAAAGATTAAAAAAGTGATTGGCAATAGGAGTTGATAGCAATATTTATAATTAAACCTCACGTAACTAATTGACCTAAATAAATTGCCCATGTAATTTCTAGATGCTCACCAATTTCCATCAGACATTAACCAATAGATAATCAGTGAATTATCCTGATTTGATTGATTTAAATATCAATTCGATTCTTCGTGTCAAATGAAGTTAATGATTAACCGGTTTCGGTTAGGCCTGTTTGTGAAATTTAGTGCTAATATCGTGCTTGTCGCCTGGTTGAAAATACAACTTAGCAACAAACTAGGTAGCTGGGGATTTACGCGCCACTCTATTGACATATTTAAATGTATAATTGGACAATGGACTATGCGACATCGAAGCATAACGGTTCAGATGAGTGATAGTTATATATAGTTAACAGTTTGGTTTCATTCATAATGGCCGAAACTAATCGAGATTGACTTGTCGATATGACCTTTTAACTGACTATACGACAATAGACAATGTAGAGAGCTTCCATAATAAAAATGATGAATATCATTACATTACAAATCCAAATTTTTTGTATTGTATGTAGTATTGTATTTTTTTATGTAAGATTTGTACATTTTTTATTTGAATAATAAATTTTGTCACAATTTTAAAGCTATAATAAAAAATGCGAGTATATTTGCAACATATTATGCTTTATCTGTGGCTATTTATTTTACAATCTCTATTTTTTGGGTATTCTCGCTTTGATCTTCGTCAAATTGTTATTAGGCATTATGAAAATTACGAAACAAATTGTTAACTTATATAAGCGACTTATTTTAATTTATCATAAAACATGCCATTTTTAAAGGAAATTAATAAATTGTTATGTACTTTTTTATAATTAAATTTATTCAAATAACATTTTTATGATAATTTCTCTGAAATTTTGAACATTGAATTAATGTAATTTTTATGTTTTGTGTTAAAGATGCTAATAAGTTGCCCTTATAAAGTATCGTATGTATAAAAGTTGAAGGGAAGGATAATTTTTTTTTAAATGTAAACTTTAAATGTAACTAGCTTTCGGGCACCCAAACGTGTATAAATTACAATTTATTTATTTTTAATAAATGAATTTAAAATTATATTCATTATTTATGATTGTAACTTAAATTTATGTTTAATATAACTTTTAAATTAGTTACATATATGGAATAAAGATTTCGATCATATTTAATATATATTTATATTCGAATAGATGAATAAATACATTAAATAAATGCATTTATTTATTTGTAGTACATAAAGTAAGGAACGATAAATCTGGTCTAGCCAATTGGAATTATAGGCTTTTTTATTATTTATTAAAAAAAAAAAACATAAATTTATACAATCTATTACGCCTGGTAAACTGGTCCGTCCATATGTTGTCTGATTATTATTGATATTATTTCAGCCTCAGGTCTTTTGATATTATGTTAAATCATCTAAGAGTTCACTTAGGTACAGTGGTTCACATATGCATATAATATATAATTTAATGGCACTGAACGTGTATTCTCGTAATGTCCATTATGTTAAAATATTTATTATATTTTATATTATTACTTATTAGTTATTACATAAAATTTATGCAGATTACATAAAATTTATCGCAAAAAAAAATTAATGAAAAAAGAAACTATAACTTTATTTTATAGTTGATTTGCTATCTTTTGACTTCATTATTGGATACCATAAGACGAGGCTAAAACAACCAAAATTTTGAATAGAAATCATATAATTATGTTATTATAATTGACTGCGAATTATTAAAATTGGATCGAAATATTATGCAGACATTTCTTTTCCTTTTTCCTTTTCTTTTTTTTTTTTTTGCCTAATATACTCGTATGTTTTATAACAATATATTTGACTAATTTATGTATATAACTAATTGTTTAATTACATAAATGTGGCACGTTTAACACATTAAATCAATTAAATTAATAGTAAAATGATTATAATTTTAATTTGAAAATAAGAGTGTAATGATACTTTTTTTTTTATTAATTCATATTATAATTAAACCGTTCTTCATTATTGTAATGAACATAATAGTAATGAATGCTTTCATCAATTGTTTTGATTCCACAAAACATAACGAATTTGAATTTCTGAATATAAGTTCTATTCAATATTGAAAGCACCGCTTCGGAATAATTATCAAGACATGGTAATCCTGTTGCAATGACCGATGTCAATATTTTTTTTTACACAACGATTGCTGGTATCCCGGTCGTGATAGGATGGTCTCACGGGAAATATGACCTGCTACCAAATTCTAGCTTTAATCTATTTTTAAAATTTCAGTCTTATATGATTAGGAATGTATACCATGGGCTGGTGGTAATTGAATTGGAAATTGTCACTGGAAAAAAGGATTATAAGGGGAAGGGTTATCGTGGAATAGAGTGACAGATGCTTTTAATGTAGATTAAATTGATGTGGTGATTAAGGCTCACGTGGGCCTGTTATGAGTAGGCTAATACAAGACCTATCTATTTAGCTCACATGATAGGGAAATTATAATTACGTAGGTGTAGGATACAAGTCATGAAGCATGAATGTGGTCATTCATAGGAAAACGTAAATAGGGCTTCGTATGTGCACTGTTGTTTTTGTTCAATGTTATATAGCAAGCCAGATTCAGGAGCGGAACGTTGGTGGTAGTGGATTAGAATGACGTTGTTATCACATATAATATTCCATTGTGTTCTAAACAATTGAGATATAATGGATGACCATGGCAACAGCCTAGGACTACGCTATTGTCTTTGCCAATTCAATGATAGCTGAACATAAAATTGGTGAAGGAACTCATAGACAACATATATAAAAATATGTTCAGCAACGAAAATAGTTGGAATTCAGTGAAAATGATGAAAATTGCTTAAGTTGTACATCATTGGCATATCAATCCCAAGTAATGAGGTGTCCAGTAACACAAAAGTTAAATAAAACCATGCATAGAGAATTGAAATTATTCATTATTCATAAAGTACCTAACAACAGAGGAAGTCAGAAATAGATAAATCACTGTATTGCCAGATACTAGCAATCTTCCGATAATCACATTTCAATACATTCTGTAAATTAGTTTGTGTTTCACAACTACAGAAAATAAACAACTTACAGTTTGAAACAATATTTTTTGAAAACCCCAAAAGAAACTAAAGAAAATTTTGATAAACATTATGGGCAATCTGCTCCGTCAGATAAATTGGTAAAATACTGAATTACATAATTTATACGTAGTCGTACGAGCACAAATGATGAACACCGGTTCAGGTTGCCCTGTTGATGCAACAACACCAGAAATCATTAGAAATAATGATATTGGACGACCGTGAGCTAGTTGAGGCCGTACACATTTCAACTGAGCGAGTGCATAATATTTTGCACGAAAAATTCGAAGCAAGAAAGCTTTGTGCAAGATATGGCTCGCTCACAAACGAACAAAAACTAATTCGTGTGAGCACTTCAATGAAAAATTTGGCCATGTTTCAAAAAAAATCTTTTGAATTTTTACACCGATATGTGACCATGGATGAAATATGGATTCACCACTACACACCACGGAATCAGATCTAATATCGTTCAAGTTACTAGTAAATATGAATGGCGGTTTTTAGTGGCATAGCGGGTCAAATCTACTTAAGAAACAATTTTGAATAATATTGAATTCCATATAAAGCAGTCCGGATTAAATTTAAATTCTTTGAACTACTGTAGAATTCACATAATAATTAGCTATATTATTCAAAGCACCAGTGCAAGGTGTTTAACTCTAGTTTCAAACTAAGAGTTCTCATCAGTGCCGTTAGATAAAAGATTTGTGGAGACGAAGTTATCTTTAACCATTTTATAAAAATAAGAAAAGCTATACAGAATTACAAGAATCAAACTTACTTCAACCACACCTTCAAAATATGGAAAAGAATATTTGACAACAAACTTCGTGATCTAATTAATATTTCACACAACCAATTCGAATTCGTTAAAGGCATGTCAACAACTGCAATGACTGTGGAACTTGAAGATGGTCAATGATATTTCAAGATATACGTTAGACTGGAATCTTTAGGGCAGTAGAAAAATTGTTGATATGCTGATTAGAAATGGTGAACATGGACGACTGTTCGTTGATGCCATTTGCTCTCGCACGGAGTGATGATGATAACAATTCATATTCTATAACTATTAATACTTAAATTATATGAAAATCCTTTAATGCAAATCTGTATTTCTGACTGTAAAACATTACAACTGGAATCTTTAAGAAAAATAAAATCGTAGTTATATTATATTATATTAATCAGAAAATTATCATTATTTAGTTATTCAAAAAGATTGATGTTCATCACTATAGTAGAAACGGTACACAATATTCAATTATTTATCCCAATTTCGGGCAGAGTTTGCTTATGAGCATAAATTTAGCCTTAAATTAAGACGTAGAGCGAATGGCTTGAAAACAAAATTAATAACACTTGTAAACATGAGCTGTTCAGCAGTTGCATCAGTGTGAAGTTGGCAACACTTCGAAACCTTGTATATACAATTTAAAATTTGTTTAAAACACATACTAACATCTAGATTTCTGAAACTGTTGTCAATTTCATGCCTGAAGACTTTGTAAATAATTGGTTCCAGACTATAGAATCTGGCAATATGTTATTAACTTAATGTATGATACGAAATTTCAATATAAGCGGTAAATTACCATCGAATTGCTATACTCTATGCAATCTCTATATATATATATATATATATAATATATATAAATTTACCATAATTTATATTTAAATTTTTAATATTTGTTTTGTCTTTATAGAACTATCAACGATACATAATTCTACTAATTGGCATATCAATCATGCCGCCAATAAATGGGAATCTATATCATCAATTGGAATCCTCTCCATACAAATCATTGCAGTTATTTGATCATGCCATCAATCATCCAAATTCGGATAATTTTAATCAAAATAATAATTTTAATCAGCATAATAATTTTAATAAAAATAATAATTTTGTGCCTTATGCACAAAATGGTAATGCATATTCAAATAATATCAATTCATATTTGCCAACTGCAGGATCCTCACCCTATCCATTTAATCAAAATAATTTCCATGGACCATATAATGGAAATAATGCCGTTGATAATCTATCTTATGTTGCTGATGGAAGAATTTTAAAACAATATCTTGTAATGGAAGATTACGGTCAAGATGTATTAGATATAAATCATCCATTTAATCATTTACGACGTATATTAAATGATCAATTTAATAATAATGCATTTGAGCCATATTTACCAACCAATGTAAATGTACCACAACAAAATATTAATGACAGACAAAATTTTGGATTTCCATTAAATAATAATAATAATAATAATGCAGCCGCCATAGCATTAGGTTCTGGATCATTAGGATATATTCGATTAGCAAATGGTGCTGTTTATCTTGGATCAGGTTCATTGGGTTATATTAATCCAGCACAACGTGTTGAAAACGTTTTTAATCGGGTAAAATACAGACCAAATGCTAGTCCATTAACTTTTGGACAATAGACGTACAAGTTCTAGTATAGTTACACCTTAAAATATCCTAAACAGTTGAAATTAGATTTATAATAATTTTAGTAATAATTTATAGTAACTAAACAGACTTAATTTCTATGATATATTTTTTATTGATGTATATTTTGTATAAATTAGTATTAAAAAATGTATTTATTTAATGAATAAATATAAATATATGTAAATGAAATTCAATTATTAAACATACAACTCTATCTGGTGAAACCCATATTTATTATACAAGAAACGTTAACAAATGAATTTAGTCGATAATGAAAATGTACACCATTGGGAACATGAAATGTTGAAACAATGTTGCAAACCGATGAAGACAGTGCATATGTATCTAATTACATAAGATACAAACTAGATATTGCGTAACAGTAGATTCTAGAATATTAAGGGATGAATACTCGATTCCAAGAAACTGAAAACATCACACAACAATTATTCATTGTTACATATATTAATTGTTACATATATTCATAATGTTAGAAATAGGAACAAAGTATTTTACACACTGTACTTTTGAGTCAGGAAACATGATTTTCACAAAAATTGAAATATCTGCTGAACGCCTGAAGATAGAAATTTGATGGTGTCTAATGCATCACTAAAAATCGCTACATCAATTAGTTATCAGTATCTTGGATACTTTCGTAAGATGCACTACGAATGACTGCATGTTTTCTCCTCAGACAACACAAAGATTGTATGTAGCTTTAACAGTTCTCGAGATATTTTGATTTATGAAAATGTTGTTTTATGAATATGTTGTATTTAAAAACACACATATTCAGATCTTGAGATATTTCGTTTGTTTTCGTAAAAAATTCATTCTAGCAGTTTCCTAATGCAAATCCCATAAAAGTAGATAAAACAATACAGTTTCGACACTTTCGTATCTATGCAGTTATATAACAACGAGTGTTTTCAGTTATATTAGTTGATGATTGAAGAGAAACAATATCGAAATTAATAGCGCCTTAAATTTTTTAAACTTCGTTATAAAAAAATAATGAAATTTCTCACAAATGATTTGCGAATAGATTATAATGTGGCAAATAAAATGTGGTGAAGGCATATTCATATCAAAATTATCTGCATCAATTCGATGGAATATACGGAGTCTAAGAGTCCAATGTTACTTTTAATGTATATAGAATAAGGGCGTGTTTTAATGAGCTATTAAATTGACTTGAAGTACCAGTGCGAATATTAGGGTCCAATGGTACTGGTCAAGAGTGTTTAACTATATACATTCTTGGCATAGGTCGTAGTTCGAAACCGATCTGGGGCAAAATTTCGCATTTGGTGTACGTAAAACTACGTATATTGTTGATTGAAATTATTACTTATTATTCAATTACTAATGAGCATGGTTGAGCTGATGTCCATCTGTACTTTGATATGATGTATTCCACAAAATATTACTGGGATATATTCCACTAATATTTAATGATCAACAGTCTATTCATGTGAAAGTTAGAAAACCGCTTTACAAGCAACGCCTTCGAACGATAATTCAGCTATCAAAATTGAGAATCATGATGTATGATCTATTTAGTGATTTTTATATGATTTGTAGAATTTTACATAGTAGGAAGGTTTAGTGATATATTTGTTTCAAATTCAAATTCAAAAATCCTTTATTACATGATATTTGTACATCATTTGCGAAAAAAAGAATGTGCATTTACAGCGCATCGAACCCAGATGCTTATTACACAAATACTGACCTGATAGCTTTAGGAGGTTTAATGACAAGTGCATACTGTGGGAAAATTGAAGACTAATTGGGGCTATAACTGGGAAAAAAGAATGACTAAAACCAGTGTTAAGTGACTAAAGGCGTAAAACGGGGGATAGAGGAGAAGGAAAAAGGAAAAACTGACCGAAGCGCGTCACTCCAATATCGGATACTCAACTGAGAGATCGATAAATAAGTAGTGAATTTCCCCTATTTTAATGATAAATAAATCTATCGTTTGTTAGTTAGACATGAAACATAATATTGCCAATGTAAAGATGTTTGAAAATGAACCATTGGTCTTAGTTTATAGTTATTCGTCAACCAATACATTTTAAGCACTTTCAAATTCAAATTCCAAAATCCTTTATTAAGTAATTTACAATTATATACAAAAAAAATACATTTGTGTTAATTAACAAATTATAGATGACAA
>JANSTX010058498.1:0-13777 GCA_027564355.1 Penthetria funebris
ATAACTATACATATAAATATTTTAACATTTTCATACATTTTATAATATACCTGGCGCCTCCACAAAATAAAAAGGAAATTTGTAGAAAAGTTCTATCAAGCGTACATTCTATTCAGCAAAGGAGAAATTTTATGAAACAAGCAACGAAAAATAAAAAAAGGATGAAAGGATATCTTTATGGAGAATGTTATTTTAGCAATAGAAGACAACAATAATTTTAATCTATAAGCCAGGCAGTAAAGCAGGATAATTCAAATGCAAACACAATCAACAATCATATAAATGTAACTTCATTGAAAAATATTTTAAAGAACTAAAGAATTCAAAATAAAATTTTAGTATATTAGTTTCTCATCTTCCTTACCACTTTTCCTTATTCAACCCAAATTTGAAGACAAGTTTCAGTCTTATGCATCGTTACCTTCTGAATTTATTCTGTTTATTTTAACAACCTGATAACCATGACGTCAACGTTTGCTTTTAGTGTTTGAAACAGTTTTTCACCAATTTTAAAGCAGTAAACTCATCTTAAATATTTCAATTTGTCAGTAACGAACTGTGAATGACCATCCAATATAATTGTGTTTCCCTGAAAAATTAAAGTCTTCTTCTTTTTCTTCTTCTTCTTCCTTGCTGTTTTCCTTTTTCAGGGTAGCCCTCCTACTTCTTTATTTATTTCTCCACAAGTTTCTGTCTTGAGTATCGTCACTTTCTGCATTCAATCTGTTCAACTCATTTTGAACAACCACTTTATTCGATGTTGAATATCATCATCGATTGTACCGCATGTTGTCATAAGTGATCCCAAATATTTGAACTTTTCAGTTGAATAAGGTAGATGTTCCACAATTTGTTCGGATTCTAGTGTTAGCATTCATATACATATCTTTGATAGTAGACATATATAGTTCATGAACAGTTTGAGAACTTAATGCCTGCCAAATGAGATATCTAGGTACTATATCAAATACCTTCTCAAGATCTCTAAATGTCATATTATTATCTCTGTATTTTTCAATTACAATACGAAGTGTTTGTATAGCATCAGTTATTGATTTGCGTTTCACGAATCCGAACTGGTTTTCTGTGATATTAATCAGATCACGGAATCTTGTGTCCAAAATTCTTTCCCATAATTTTAGTTGTAGTAAGTTTGATTCCTCAGTTGTTAGAGTAACTGTGTATATCTCCCTTATTTTTATAAAATGGAAAGATATAGTTTCGTCTCCATGAATTTAGCATCTATTAATAAATATTTTTGGGTCTGACATAAAATCAGTTCCGAAACGTAATTATGGGCTTATAAGGTGCCGAGAACAATCTTTAGTATTATTATTTTCAAGCAATGAATGCTTTTTATATGACAACTATTAGATATTTTTGAAATTGTATGTTCAGCATATACATACTAGTGTTAGGCACATGGGTAATCATTAGAGGCTCTCCTAACCTTTGTATCATGTATTTGACATCATTATAAGAATCATATACATTATGTATATGTATATCTCTGTATGATATAAACTCAATGATGTTGGATAAAAAAATATCATATATTGAAAAAGCATTCGCAATAATATTTAATTTTTGTATATAATTTAATTAGAATTGCATTAAGTAATTTACAATAATTTTTAACAAGAATTTACAGCAAATATTCATACAATTAATTTTCTTATCACAGAGTTAAATTATTCTCTATAAAATTAGGATATTTTAATAGGATTTTCTAGTTTTGAAAAATACTATTTAATAATAATAGTTCTAAAACATCGAATGAAATTATAAATAATATACAATTTACAATACATACTGTACTCTGTACATCTTTAAGAAACTAAACATAATTATACAACATAAATTTTAATTAAATTGAAAATTAAATGACTTTATTTATTCAGGTACCTTGAAGTCCATTCTGAGCTATTTTCAGTCAATGTTTTCTTACCAACAAATGTATCTGAAGCAAAAAGAAAAGAAAATATAAGGATAATGCATTGATAGCTGGAAGGAAATTCATATCGTTTTGAAAATATCATTAGTTAATAATGTAAGTATCATCATTTCGACCTTTACTTCAAACAGGAGCATACGACATCAACGAATAACCGCAATTATTCAAGATCTCTGGCAAACATCTTCAACTCATTTCATCCCCTTTTACTGGTACAAACCAGCCTGTTCTGTAAAATGTAATCCCAACTTGAGTATTTTTAAATTAATTTTGTTTATCGACACTATTGTATGACTGCACATTACATTACACGCATATTAAAAACCATTTGGAATCACATATAGTAGTAAATCAAGTTATTAAGGTTGTGACAGGCGACTGATAAATTGTAAAATAACTCTAGTCAGTTGGTTACAATGTCAGAAGAAAAAAAAACATGAATGCTTTCATAAACAACTTTAATGGTGTATGAAAGTCCTTGATCATCCATACTACGATAAGCCAGATATTAAAAATTATAAGCGACGGTAGACGAATTTATGTAGATTAAAACATTCAATAAACCTGTGTGTTTTATACCGATTATCATCAACTCGAACTTCACTATGTGCGACTCAACCTTTACATTATCGTCTTCCATACAGATAACGATATATGATTTTTTTAATTCCATCAGGATTTAATAAACACATCTTTTTTATTATACGTAGGTGCGTAAATTTAAGTAAACATCTTCTTTACCATACTATTGATTTCGACTTGACAATACTTTGATTTTTTTATTGCTAAGCAATAAAATAACTCTAAAATTTGTAGAGGTTTCTCCGCGCACTTCTACTAAATCTTGTTCAAATAATCTGTGCTTCGATGATTCTAGCATGATTTAAAAATTCTATCAGATTCATTTACGTAAGCCAAAACTATTCACCATAATCCTTTATTGATATTTCACGGTGTAAATAAAATGATTTCATTGTGTGAATTACAGACCCACAGCTATACCAACGTTGTTGTGGAATTGATGTTAGTTTCTTAATAGATGCCCAATCTTGCACTTACTATTTTAACTAAGATTTGAAAATTTTAACTAAGATTTGAAATAAATTTAATTTAAAGATGATAATTTAAAATTTTGTTGCCAACAACAGTAGTAACCTGGTGAAAATGCTGTATGAACACTTGATCAGAAATTGTTTTCATCAAAATGCATCTGAATTTAATATCAATTTATTTTCTAAATCAATTATTTCTATAACAATTAAAAATATCAATTTTATACCTTCATCGTTAACCATCCACGCACTAAGTTTGTCTGCATTTTTATTTGCCTCTTCCCATGGGAATAATTTCGGATTTTTATAGTCTGTATTATTTATACCAAATCCCATTAAATTATTTCTATAATAATTTGAGTTTAATTTATTTAATTTTTTTGTTTTTTCTTTTTAATTAAATATTTTATAGATTACTGATTATTGGAAACAAATTCTTGTGCTCTTCTTTTATTTGACGTTGCATTATTAGCACTTGAAAAACCTAATTTTATATCATCATCTAAATCATTAAAAATGCCCAGATTTCTTAATGTTGATACTTTTGCCTGAGGTACAGTATTTGGATATGGATATTTTGTTGGACTTGATTTACTAAATGAAACGGTACCAAATAAATCTTCAAGTTTCATAGCTGCTATTGAATTTTTCTTTAATTGTGTTGATTTAATCTTACTTCTAACGATTACATAAGAAATTAAAGGGAAATTAAATTATTATATAAATTAATAGAAAAACAAATTAAATTATATATACGCTACATTATAAATATGTATATATATATTTTAATTTACCCTAAAATATTAGCTAATTCATCATCTTCAAAAATATCATTTGATTCCCATTTTTGTAAGGGTGTACGCTTCGCCTGTAATACAACTGATGAAATTCTACTTTGAGGATTACTACTCATGTGACTATTATTACTGTCATCATTTCGTTCATCCCTTTTCTTTGAAAAAATTAATGGTTGAATATTTCGTTGTTTTGAAAATGCATTATATACTTTTGTATCACCATTTAAGAAATTTGAATTATTCTTACTATTACTAATATTATTTCCGTACGATGAAATAATATTACCCTTATTGGCATTATGTAAATGATATCCTTTGCTTTGATAACCATTTGATTGATAATTTAGATTAAAATTTTGTTTACTCATCGAATTAATATTATTATTATTATTATTATTATATAATTGTCCAATATTTCGATTTACATAAATATCACTAATCTTTTCATTAATTAAATGACTATCAGAATTTATTTTATCATTCCGTCGTATACTAACATTACTATTTGCCGAATTAACATTATTTTCCACATGAACTAAACGATTATTTCCATTTTGCAAACCATTTTTGTAACCATTAACATGTTGCCCTTGATCCTGTTTTAATCCTAGATTACCAAACATTCCATTTAATACACTAAAATTAACTCCATTTGCAATTTTAATATTATCGACTAAGGATTCATTATTATTATTATTATTATTATTATTATTATTATTATTATTATTACTATTAATATTATTATTATTATTGTTGTTCATAATAAATTGATTTTGTTGATTATTATTGTGGTAATGTTGTTGTTGATAATGATCATAATCCTCTTGTTGCTGATTATTTTCCTGTTGAAAATTAATTTCACTATTTTTTGCATTTTCTTTTTTTACTTTCAATTGATTCATTTCATTTTCATTTAATGTACCATCATCAACTGAAACAAAACTAATATTCGATATACGACCATTTGGAAACATTGATGTTGTTGATTGAATATATGATTTGGGTTGTTGATGTAATTGCATTGCTGGTTTCTGTTGCAATTCTTGTAATTGTTGTTGCTGCTGCTGTTGCATTTGAAGTTGATGTTGATGTTGTTGTTGCTGTTGTTGTTGCTGTTGTTGTTGAAGTTGTAATTGTTTTTGTTGTGTAACAATATTATTTTGTAGAGTTATTGATGCTGATGCACGACTTATAACAACTTGAAAATATGGATATTTTAAGGATTGTTGAGCCGTTGGACGTTTCTCTGGATCATATTGTAATAAATCTTCTAGTAATTGTAAGGCGGCTGGACCAGCACGTGTTATTATGGCATTTAATTGTACTTTTGGACATTCAGGAAAACGAAATTGTATTGATGTTGCCAATCGATGTCCTTCCAACCAATCAGTCTTAAAAAAATTTTAAAATGATTTTTTTTTATTGTACATAGTTATAGAAATAATTCTTAATATATAAATTAAATTTTTTTTATAGACTATACCTTATCTGGTGTTCCTAAAACAGAACAAATTTTAAATAATTGATCAACTTCACTGCTACCAGGAAATAATGGTCGAAATGTATATAATTCAGCCATTATACAACCAATTGCCCATAAATCAATTGAACTGCCATAACGTGTTGAATGCAATAATACTTCTGGTGCTCGATACCATCTAGTTGATACATAATCTGTATATGGTGGTCTTGAACGTATTTCCCTAGCTAAACCAAAATCAGCAATTTTTATCAATTCTGGTCCACAACATAGTAGATTTTCTGGTTTTAAATCACGATGAAAAAATCCATGACGATGCATAAATGCAAGACCACAAAGAACCTATAATACATATAATATATAATATATTATAGAGAAAGAAAATTAAATTAAATTAATTAATAAATTAGTTGTAAATAAGTTATCATGAAAACATCAATAATTTTTGTTCACGAATTCAGCCTTTAGAAAAACATGGTAGTTATAATATTAGCACTGTGAAATAGGAAAAAAAATAGTCACTTATTGTGTACATTGCGATAAAATTTCGAAACCTTTTAAGTTTGCATTTTGAGACAAACTATTTATCGATGGTGAATTGAGTGCCCAATTAAGCATAGAATAGTAATAACAATAGCATAACTTAGCACGTCAAAGACAGTTAATTAACCTGTTTCGGCATTATAAAGTTGAAGAGTCGTTTCTAATATAAAAATTTACCCTAATTTTAGTCCTGATCACAAACCAAGGATTAGCTTATATTATCATTAAGTTTTCATGTGACACACTACCTGAGTATAAAAATTGAGATTAGTAACCAAGATGTGTTAGTCGATCACTGCATGTTGCACCCATGTTAAAACATTTGCTATCCCATAAAGAGTAATATGATTTTATCCATGAATCATTTAAAAACAAAAAAATGTAATTTTTAGAGGCATCCTTCTGTAATATATATATATATATATTTATATATAATACGTACCTGATATAATATATTCCTTATTGAAGCTTCCGGAAAATGTGTATCCCTATCCTTAATTAATTGATATAAATTTTCTTTCATGTATTCAAAAACAAAGTATAAAATATCATTTTCACGTATAACTTCCTTCAATTTTACCACATTAGCATGTGATAATTTCTTAAGTGACTGTTAAAATTATATGAAATTACATTATATACAATAATATAATTATTATGTTATTAATTGCATATAATAAATCCAGTAAATTATAATAAATCTTACCTTAACTTCCCTTAAACTCATTGCCTCATCCCATGAATAGTATTTTCTCTTCATACGTTTTATTGCCACTTTTTCACCAGTATCTTTCCTTTGCCCAAGTATAACAGTACCATAGGTACCATCACCCAATTGATTTAATGTTATGTAACGATTCATTATTCTTCAAAATAAATGATTCAACACTTCTTGTTCGTTAATTTAGTGTGGAAGGATGGGATTTTTATAAATTTATGTTACATTAACTTCCATATTTATTTGGAATTATAATTTATGGAGAAATTTTTGATTTAACTTTACTTAAAATATCAATTTTATTTGTAATATTTAATTGCATTATTTTGTATTAATAATAAAATATTATAGTCTTTCAATATATTATTTGGTAATAACAATAATATTTTAATTAATTATTAGCATAAATAATTGAGGTAAAAAAAAAAAAAATTGACTTTCAATTCAATTTTTAAAATATTTATGATTGTACGTAAATATTTTTTTATTTTTTTTTTTTGTTTTTTTTTTATGCAAATGCAAAATAAAAATTGATCTAATTTTACTGAATGTTTTTTAACAGATTTTTTTCTTATATTGTTACACCCTCACAAATTTCATAAATTTGTAGTTACCAAAAAGGTTATAATATTATTAGCAATTGTATTGAAATTTCATCAACTTTAAAGTGAGATGTTATTTAAATAATTTGAAATAAATTCAAAATATGGCTGATTGATTATTTAATATGATCATAGAATACTTCCATATAACAGTATGTCGCTTAAGGATTTAGGATTAATCTTTTTTTTCTGCACAAATCAATTTCAATTTATTGACAATTTATTTCGAATAAGACCTATATAAAGATTGAATTCGAATAATTGTTCTATATAGGCATACCGTGTAAAGGGATGATAAGGTAAGTACTCCATGGAAAATATCACCGGCTATCAGTCAATGAAAATCACAACAACATGACAACCATATTGTCATTATAAAAGCTAAGGCAATTATCGGCGAAAATTCGATAATGTTGAAAATTCTATTCCACTGAATTATTTACAAATTTGGGATAATGAGTATGGTAAAGATTATTCAAGCTGAACAAAATCGACTTTTGGTAGAAAATGTCTCCTCTACCTCCGGGTGGAAATTATCAAAAGTAAATTTTGTCGAGTAAGTACTAAGTACTACGACTCCAAATCTAGATTCAGTTCGACCAACAATGACTTGAGATTCTGAGTGTTGAACTGTTAAAATGAACTAAAAATTACACAAAGTCTAGATGAAAATGATGGTCATCGAAAGTAACGACTATATTTCAGGCAGTTTAAAAGTAAAGCAAATATATTGGGCTGTTCAAAATGATTTGCAGGTAGTGAAAAAACACAATGTTAAAAGTTATGGTGAAAATGATTAAAATCAGGACCCCGAATAAGGAATAAGGCAAAGAAGCAGAAGATAAAATTCTTTCTACTGCATATTTTATAATTTTATTGATTACTTTTTAAATTCATTGAATTGATTATGTATTCTTACAGGTATTATTGAATGAACTGAATACATGTACTATGAAAAGTGCTTGTGTCTGTACTTTTTCTTTTTTTTTTTTTTGTTATTTCATATGTGTATAATATGTAATTGTAACAATCAATTGAAATTAGATATGAATGAGATATAAATTTGTAAGAATAATTGGTTCATTGAAGAAATTAAAGGCTATCGAGGTCCCTCAAAAAAAAAAACTCTAATATTTAAAAAAAAATTATTAACATATGAATTATTTAACAATCCCTGCTTGAATTATAAGAATTATTTTCTTTTAATAATTAATTAACCTTGAATATTATGTAAATATTCATTATAAATATGTAGTTAAATATATACAGTGAATATCAATATTTATTGATCATATAACAACTGTGTTTTTGTAACGCATACTTTCTTTTCTCTTACTCTAGAAGGTAAATTGAAAATGTAACGAAAATGTTAAATTGGTAATGTGCTATGAAGTTCATTAACGAACTCATATGGGACATTAATTAATATTTCACATGTATCCCCAATAATGTAATTACAATAATCTTAACTTATCCTCACAAAGCCTTACTATAACAACCTCTATATACACAGTTGATATAGGTTGTCAATTAAAATTAGACAATTCTAGAATTACATGTGTAATTTTTGTTAAAATTGTTTCCATTCATGGTATACCTCAAAGTCTAATTATATCAATTTTAGGGACCACATTAACCATATGGTATTCTAGTCGTTATACGCTCCTCTTCCGCAAACAAAGATATTATGATGATTGGTTTGATATCCTGAAAGGGTTACTGAATGAATTTGGGGTGAATTACAAGATATAACAAGTAATGTGTATAGGTCATTGCATAGATATGACCTTAATTCAAATCTACAAATCAGATAAAAGTATCAAAATCCTTGGCTAGAAGCAATTGATTCAATTTTTGGTTACTTATTCATTATTTTCATCGATATCCCTACAACAATTGAAAAAAAAAATACAATATTAGAACGTGAATTCCTACATCTAATTGATGTTGCTACAAGATTAAAAAATATATTAGTAAACGTTGAATATCCCGCATAGCTGGAATAAAAAAAAGTAGTTATGCAAAATAATCAATACAAGAAAATCAAATACTCCATCTCTAAGCGCTGTGGAAGACAGTGAATTAGAATTTCTAAATCGACCAACATTATTCATTATTATTCCTTCCAGAAAATAATCTGCAAAAAATAATTAAATCAATTAACAACAAGACAACGAAGGGTTCGGATGGTTTCTCCAACAGAGTTATCAGAAGATCTTCAAAAATGTTTATATGATGCCTATGTGTACTTTTTTATCAGATATTTAATAATGCCTATATTCCGCAATCTTGGAAAACAGTCATTCCAATACTCAAGCCCGGAAAAAATCCCAAACTCGTTGGTAACTATAGGCCTATCTCACTATTATCAGTAATATCCAAAATATATGAAAATTGTAGAATTCATTGCAAGTAAAGCCTTTCTTTCCGACTCACAAATGGGCTTCAGAAGGGGCTACTCTACAAGTCATGCAATTATAATTATGTTAGATATGACTGTAAACTGTAACATCGATTTACAACCGCGATTTAACAATAGCAGCTGCTCTTGACTGGGAGAAGGCCTTCGATACTGTATGAATGGCTGGATTAATTTATAAAGTAAAATACATTCATCTTTTCATTGATCACCTAATCAATGTAATTTATAACTTTCTTACAAATAGATCATTTAAAGTTCGGATCGGTGAACATATGTCCGAGTTGCACACTATATCTGTAGGTGTAATACAGTGGGATCAATATCTGCCTCAATTCTATTCACTCCTTTTTATTGCCGACTTGCCAAATTCATCACTTGAAGTCAACATTCACTCTAATGCATTCATATCTCATTCCATAACTAAAATCGAAATTAAATTTAACTAAATGTGAAGCTATGGTAATTAGAGGTGCAGGTCATCTAACTCGACCTCATGTTCTAACTAGAGCTAGAAACTTAAGGGTTTACATTAATGCACACAGACTACAAAATGTCAACAGCTTAAAATATCTTGGAATTAAATTCACAAATACTCTAAAATTCAACAAACACCTAGATGATGTCACCACCAAAGTTTTTCGTTCACTACATGCTATCTCTTCGATCTTAAAGAAAACCAATAGAGTAGACAAAAAAAACAGGATTCTATGCTACAAACAGTTAATTGGACCTTTAATATTACATATATTTCACACCAAATGGAAAAGATGAGAATCCTTGAACGTAAATTTCAAATCAAACACCCAATTAACTTACTTCATTTATATGAATCTGGAGGACTGTATAACAACTCAGACATCTTGACATATTATCATCGACGCTCTAAAGACGCTTCGTTTAGAATACCGAACAAAATCAAAATTGCTTATATGAAGAATTATAAGTCATCTAGCGCTTGTGAAATACTGAAGACAATTATAAGTAGTTGCATCACCATTACATTTAATCAATAAAACTTATTTAGTGCCTACGTGAGACCAAATCAACACTACAAAAGGGTACCTATCATCTAATTAAGTATGGAGGGCCGACGTTATTTAATATCATATATGCATAAAATCAGCAACTTGATTTTTGAAATTGAAATAGAAATTAGTGATTTTTATTATCTGTAGTTTTTATCAGGATATCGAATCTGCTGAACACAATGTTAAGGAGTCATGAAGCAGTCTACAGATTTATTGAGTTGCATAGAATCGACATTTTCAAAACAAAATCAAAATATTAAGACTTATTCAGATTTACGTATTATTTTTTTGAATCATTATTTAGGTAAAACAATTGTATTCACTCGTACATGACATGTTTTATTATTATTCAATGTATAATTTATCATATCAACACTTGTTACATTCACCTATCCAGACTTGTCTGACATGTATTCCGAGAACTGATATTTTACAATAAAAAAAAAATGATCAATAAATTTCGATAATATTATAATGAAATGAAAGTTTAATGCACTAGTTAATATATATAACATGTATAAACTTTATATTATAGGAATTCAAAAAAGAATTAATAAATTATTTTAATATTTATTTCATAATACTTGTAATAACCAAAAATAATGCATAAATGAAATATATGGGTATTGTATTGCTTTTATTTATTGATTAAGTAATCAACCAATAATTATATCAACATTTCTACAACAACTCCATAGAATGGTTGATATATTTCTTACAATTTTAATTACATAATTGTACAAACTCTTGGTCGGTGGTGTATAGAGTAGCCAACTAACAGTTGGAAGTTGCGCAACCTATATTTAACAACTTCCAACAGTAGGCAACATGATCATGTTAGCAATAAATTCCCTTTTCTGTTAGCCTAACAAATGCTGAATTTAACAATTTTTATTTTATTTTCACAAATTTCAATAGTTATATTTTAATAATCTCGTCATGAATGTCTAAAATTTGAATTGGTCAAGTGTTTCTGATTTGTTTGCTTAATTTCTTTAGATGTTCCCACATAAATTGGTACAGATAGGTGCTATTCAAAATAACTAATTCATGAGATAATATTTGTAATGAAAACATATATCTCAGTAACTACATTTCTAATATTGAATTTGTTGTTCCGTTGGAACCACATGTTAACCAATTCTAGTGTCATTAATCTTGTAAAGTCAAGTTTATCTTTGTAAGAAGCCACGATTATTCTTCCGCAGACCACATACCATACCATACTGTTCCCTTATCAATTGACTACACAAAGGTGACAAGGATTTTCAGTAGATCGTAACCAATCATTTTTCTATATTATTCATTTAACATTGTATCTAATCACTCTTAATGAGTTTTTCATAAAAATTAGGATTATCATGACAAAATGTAACATCTTATTAGCATATAAATAGTTAAATTTTGTCAGCAGGATGTCGAATTAATATTGATGGATTATTTTGAACACTTTCTAAGGCAGCAACAAAGTTTTGTGTTGACAT
The DNA here is from genome assembly GCA_027564355.1 of Penthetria funebris. Lineage (NCBI taxonomy): Eukaryota > Metazoa > Arthropoda > Insecta > Diptera > Pleciidae > Penthetria > Penthetria funebris. The sequence goes on from JANSTX010058498.1 coordinate 12,081, forward strand.
CCTCATAAGATCTAGTCGGTCAGAAATAACGGATACCTATCATGAAACAGACTGGTACCAGTGATAAGATTATAGTGGAGTTTAGTGCAGATTCTGGCTAGAAAACGTAAATATAGAGGGCGACTGTACGTAGACGACCAATACTTCATATTATATTTTAATCTGAATTCAGGATGTGGATGCAATGTTGTAAATTAATTTTTATACATACATCATGTGTACACTTTAAGAATTATCATTTCTAAATGTATCGTTGTAATTACGCAATTATTATATTGTTTGCCTTTACTATAGCAAGCCATCGTTAAACGTTACATGGTTTCCCTTAATATTATCATAGAAGGATTGTTTTCGGACACATATTCATTATAATAATAATTTTATCTATCAAAAATACATTACAAGAAATGTACTGTTACAGGTTAAAGGTGTCATATGAACCTATCAAAATGTTTTTTTTCCCAAATTAAGTTACGAGTACAAATTACAACTTTTTTTCCATTAATATGATGACTACATACCTTGAAATTATAGGAAAAAATTTATTCGTAAAGTTATAATAGTTAGAGAAACTTTAATTTGTATAAGAGTCCTTCAATTATGTGTCCTTTAGATGTACATTTTTTATATTAAAGGTTAAAATTATATTATATGTTATGAACAATATCTTTTATTTGAAATATTTTCTGTGAAACGTAATGGTAGGTAGAATGTTGAAATTGTAAAATGACTTCTGAATTTGATTACATCAAAATTTTGTAATCATTACAAAGATGTAAGCTAAGCATTATCATAAATAAAAAATGGTAAGATCTGCATTGATAATAATATAATGGTCGAAATATTTAAAGTATAATAAATGTATGCTCATTACACGTAATTCACGTTTACAAAATGCAACGATTCGAGATGAATGTAATTGCACTGTTGCGAAATAGTTACATGACATAATCAGACCTCAGTTTGCTACCTTTTCTTTGCCAATTGAGGTCGGTTTTTTTTTTTTTATTTCATAGCTTAATTGGCCGAGTAATGCCCACATAATAATGGCCAGTGATAATCGATGAAGATTATATCATGTACATCCAAAACAGTTGTCCTAACCTTTTCAGGTGAAGCACCGACTTTCGGCTTCTTCAGTTACTTGAACAGGCTTCAATCTATAGTTTGATTGTTCTTTTGATTGTTCTTTTGTTTCAAGTGTGTGTACTGATGGACTCATGTTTCATCAATGGTTATGAATAAACGCAAAAATTCATCTAGATTACAAATATTTTCAAACTTCGAAATTACCTCACGAAATTTGAGCAAACGCGGAACCCATCTTACTAATTTCTCACACACCATATGCAGGATCCGGCACTCGAAGCATTACAAATTAAATATGCTCTAGTTGTGTCAATTATGAATATTTATATTTAATATTTTTACATTACATACATACAATAAAAATTCGATTGGTCCAAATTATTGTCCAACTTGCCTTGCAGCCATATACACGATAACTTTGTGTCTTTACGTTGTTCTAAATAGTGAAAAATTTTACATAAAAAAACTACAAATATTGGAGTTGTCACTTGCGTGCTTGTTTTTCATTGCCTTTGAAAAGTAAGTAATTTCACAAGCTCCTGAATGGGCTCGATGTTCAAGTTGCTCAGAATTCAATTTAGGGATTCTGTTATAAGTCATGACTTATC
>JANSTX010058509.1:0-23814 GCA_027564355.1 Penthetria funebris
ACCAGGACAATAATATGTAACACAATCTTTTGGAATATTATCCTTTTCTCTTATTGGTAAAACTGGATCCTCAGTTTTATAATACACCTAAAAATATATATCATAAATTTTATTCATCAAAATCCTTTTTTCAATAATTATTTTACCTTTCTAAGATTTATCATACGTCTATCATATACTCTTGCAAATGTGTCATTTGCTCCAACAGCAAGTAGTTCCGGTCTACAAACAGTAAATTTTATATTATAATAAAACCTAAAGTAATATTAATTGAAACTGAAACGAATATATGCAATATTTCTATCATAAGATTGCAAATACAATAATTTTTTTAATAACATCAATAGTATTACAATGGAGTACAATTTTTAATTAATTTAGACGAGCTGCAAAGTTTCCAATATTCAAGAAGTTATTTGAAAATCAACGCTGGTAGTAAGCAACATGTCGAATTACCTATCCCAAACTTTGTTCTCGTGTGTACTGAAAATCTATATAATGTATGTACAATTCGATTTGTTTATTCATAAAAGTACAAATATAAAACAATATCGTGCGGAATGCCAACTATCATCATTTATGCAGTACTATACTGAAATACTTAAATCTATAACCGAATAATTGTAATTGTTCTTATATTTTACGATTAAAAAATTTCAATTAAAAATATTTAAGTTCACATTTGATGTTACATGCATATTTGAAACGGCAAATTAACATCGTAATGCCGTCATATGCATTCTTCAATTGTGTAAAGGTTAAGATGTTGAATACCAAAATACAATAATAGAAATAACAATAATTTAATTATTAAATTACACACCTTCTTGGATTTATTGCAATACATTTTATTTCGACATCTACAGCAACATGACTTGATAAACCAATCAATAAAACTTTATCATCAGATTTACATGTATGTGGTTGTCTTGTATCAAATTGTCTAAAATACAAAAAAAATTAAGAAAAAAAAAAACAAAACTTACTAAAGATAAAAATAAAAAAATAAATAGAAAAATATAAATTATTAATTACAAAACATTTGCATCTTCTCCGGCAGACCAAAATATAAATGGTGTTTCTGGTGCTGTTGCTAAACGTTTAACCCTCATACTGTGACAACTGCATTTCCATGTTGGTGCATCGCTACGATTTAAATCGAATACGTAAATTTTACCATCGGCAGCACCCGTGACAACCAGAGAATCAGAAGTTTTTGGCATAAATTTTACAGAAAATATATTTCCACGATGTGGTGTTACTAAATCCACTAATCGTTTACGTTTAAATGGATCCCAAACCATAACATGATAATCGTCTGATGCAGACGCTAAAATTCTTAATTATTTTTTTTTATTTTAATTAGTTATTCCAATTTAACTGAACGATATAAACTAATAAATTACCTTCCATTGGAACTCCATTCCAAGCAATTAACACATCCTGAATGTCCTTCTAAAATTGAATCAAGTTCCAATCGTGTCATAAATTGTTGTGAACATTGCAATCGATTTTTAATAATTGTTTCTAAATCATAGTATGTTCTGTCCCCAATTAATTGAACAGAATTTATTTTGTCTTGATTGAAATATTTACGTCTCATTTTATTTTTTTGCAAATTATTAAAATGCACATTTATTCTAATTATAAAAAAAAATTGTCTATTAATTAACAATTTATTGTTATTTCAAAGAAAAACAACTATAAATAATAGAAATTTAGCAACAAAATAAATTTATCTAAATGTTAAAATGAATCAACTATTCTAATTCTATAACTCGTATGCAGTTAAAATTAAAATTTGGTAAAATTTTTAATTGCAATCAATAATTTATATAATATTAATAAATGTACTATATTAAGTAATTTTTGTAACTTAGCATAATTTATTAAATGCATAAACATTTAAATAAATTGAATAAAAACTTACTTGTAATTTGTAAATATAAATTTGTTATTTTAAACTTTTATTAATATTTTGATTAAACTAAATGTCAAATCAAATGACAATTCAACTATTTGTAATGTATTGTTGGCAACAATGTAACATTTTAATTTACATACAGTTAAGGTACTAGATTATATATACCTTCTTTATCGATATTTTGATGATAAATTTGTTAGATTTATTAACTTTATATTTGTCCCCTAAACGCCAAACAAGAATTACATTGATGATGTGTCGTCAACTCTGTGTCAAATAGTAATCAAATAATGAAAAAAAGTGAATAATATAAAAAAAACAATTCATAATTAAAATGTCAATAAAACCTAATGATATATTTAATTTGCCTTCTGGCCCGCTGGAATTATGTTTTGATAAAAAAGATTTTATGAAGGTACGCATATATTATTATAATATTTAATATTTTTTGAGGAAAATTTGGCATACAATACTTCACGATTTACCTCCGGAAATATTTAAAGATTATGAAAGAAAATTTGGAACTCGCTTAGAAATAGAAACAAACCTGTAAATGAATATACCCTAAATGCATCAGTATCTGCTAAAGCATGGGTTACACATTTCCTGTATTTATTTACCAACACAGCAGTTTCATTTGAGGCACAGATTTTAAGATAATAATTTTTATGTCAACCAACATCTGATTGTTCTATCAGATATTGGTTGACATAAAACAATTAAAACATTGAAAAATAGAAAATCATCCATTATTGATGATATATCAAGCTAGTGTCTGAAATATGGTGGGGACAACATAATTGCTAAGATTGTTAAACTGTTCAATAAATTACTTGAACGTCAAAAGATACCAACAACTAGTGTACAACAACTATATTTAAGAAGGGCAATAAAATGTTTCCCAAAATCTATTGTGGTATTACTTTATTAAGCTGTTCATAAACCTTTCACTAAAATTATTGACCATGAAAACAAAATCAATTGTCATAGCCAAAGAACCAATAAGATACATTCCAATTGAACAAGTTATGAGCTTCCGTTATTTGGGTGCAGAAACAAGCAGCTATCGATATGTTACTGGAAACCCGCATTGATACGTCCAGAACTAAATAACTTATGAGGAAAACAGAAATGATGATATTACATATTATCACCGGTCATTCACTCAGAGATAGAATCAGAAGTGATGATATCTGAGATGAATGCCAAATTCAATACATAGTAAGATGGACAAGAATCAGAAGGACATTGTTGTAGAAATCATGTTGAAAGAATGGCAGTTAATCAAATCGCAAATATTGCAATAAAACAGCGCTCAAGTAAATACACAGCCTATGGTAAGACCTCCGAAGTGATGGCGTGAAAGTTGGGCATCCGCTACTCAAAACTAAATTGTTAGAAAAACACAGGTCTATGAGCTAACAAAAAAAGCAAATAAGATATTCTTGAATACAATAGCAGATTACATATAGATTTTATCTTGTAAGATATGTTAGCGAATTTTAAATATGCATAAAAGGGAATGTAAAATCCGTTTGCACTATAGCTCAAAGCTCGGCAAAACTCTTTTTAAAATACCGAATGGGGTAGTGTTCAAGTGGTTGTGAGCCAACATAGTACAAAACCATAATAATTAGTGAGCAATATTTTATTCTAGATTTGTAAAAATGTAGTTTCATCTCCTCAGTAATAACGCTTTTCATTTTGCCTGTCGCCAATTCTCTCATCGCAATTTTATCCTATACATTATTTTACTAAAAACCAATTTAAAACAATTAATTATTTTCAGAAACAATTTTCGGTTGATAAATTTTTACAAGAACATCGAAATGCTGCAAATTTGGAAACAATGCGAGACGATTTGGGTGTATATCTTAAGGTTTTACGTTCTGCAATGATTGAATTAATTAATGAGGATTATGCCGATTTTGTAAATTTATCATCAAATTTAGTTGGTCTTGATCAATCAATAACTGGCATACAAACACCATTACAACAATTGAAAGAAGAAATTCTAACAGTAAAACAAATTTTAACAGAAACTATGAATGAATTATCAAATTGTTTAGAACAGAAAAAATTATTGGGCATTCATTTAAAAAGTATTGAAAGTATTGCAAAAGTTAATAATTCCATAATAAAAATAAATAATTTAATTGAAAATCAATTAAATGATAATAATATAAATCCGATAATACTTGAGAGGGCTGCACTTGAATTAATTAATTTGGAATTTAATAGAAACTTTTGTAAGAAATTGATTAAAGAAAATGATCAAAATAGAATTTCAAAACTTCATAATTTATTTTTGGAGAAAATGCAAAAATATTTCCTCGAAACACTTAACAAAAACAATAACAATAATAATAATAATAATAATAATGTTGATGATTTAGAATATTGTCTACGAATATATTGTACATTAGATGAATGTCATGTGGCCGAAGAAATTTATCGTAAAGAATTTATTTCACCCTATATGAACGGAATAATTTCAGAAACATCATTACAAAATTCACCCCAAGGTTTATCGGGCATTTATCATCAAATTCTTGAATTTATAACAATTAAAATGAATAATTTACTTAAATTAAGTCATAGAAATGGCAAACTTAAGGGATTCGATTTTATTCTTAATAGTTTTTGGATTGAAATTGAACAACGTTTAGAAACACATTTATCATCGATTTTTGCGCCAGGCAATCCTGATTTATTTTATCACAAATATAAAAATACTATTGAATTTCTTACAAAATTAGAAGATATTATTGGTAATGAAATGGATATTATGAAATTTCGAAATAATTTACAATACAAAAGTTTTCAAACAAGATGGAATTTGCCTGTATATTTTCAGGTAAACTATTATTTAATCGTAGTTAATTATGTATAAATAATGCCTGTAATACCTCTAAGTGGTGGCCACCGGTAACGTAGTTTAATACTAACATCTAATCAGACACGGCTAAAATTACAGGAGCGAAAGGGTGCGGTTGGGCGACCAGTTAGGAATTAACATCCACCTCCACCTTGGCATCAGTGGGCTTGCAGCTCGCAATGCTGAAATACTTAATTGCACAAGAAACGTCAACAAACAGCATCGGATCGGATGGAAATACGATGACAACTTTTAGCTTGCATAACACGATTTGGAACCTGAAAGATTAGAAGCATGCTTGAACCGACGAAACTGGCACAAGAATTGGCGATATTCTTGGGTTGAACGAGTTTCGATGGAAGGAAAACGGAGAAAGAACTATATCGTCTAGTAAAACCCTTTTGTTTTTCGGAAAACCAAGTCATTTGGATCACAATTGTGGAGCCGGTTTACTGCTAAGTGTCCTGGAGAACCGGTTTACTGCTAAGTGTCCTGGATGGCCGATATCTTGTCGACTGAAAGTCGATATCAGATCAGGCATCATCTGATGATAAGGAAGCTTTTTATAGTGAACTTTCACACTTTTGTTGAGATTAGCAGATCGGATATTGTCATATGCATAGGTGACGCTAATGCAAAGGTTGTCACGGACAATATGGGCTGTAAGTTTGTTTTGGGTACACACGGAATAGGTGATATGAACAATAATATAGAACTTTTTTTACGAATGTGCAGCAGTCAATTGGCATTTTACGGCGATCGATGAGATTGCAATATAGTCGCGGACGCATTGATACAAGTCGGTGAAAATGTTTTGGGTTTCATTAATCATTAATTATGAAAAGAGGGAATGGATTAGTGAGGATACATGGAATTTAATAATGAGGTGGAGAAACATCAAGAGTGCAATTAACAACAGCAATAGACCAACAGAATCTGCACACAATATAGTCAACTGGACAAATAGGTTGGTAAAAGGGTACGGCGGGATACACGTACCTTTTTTGAAAACATTGCAGCTCACACACAACTTGCTGCAAATTCAAACAATATGATGGAGACTTACTCTGTCAGGCAAACTAACCGAGCGGTCTCAACTGAGATTCAGCAAATGGAAAGATGGATTGAGTACTTTAGTGAGCTACTGAATAGACATGAAGTTCAGGTTACTCGATTGACCGAAGACCAGCTACAAGAAGATTCAGATATTCTGCTCCTAGTTGTGATAAAATCATATCCGTAGTGCGACCGGCACCTATAACATATCACCAGAAATGTTGAAAGTGGACTTATATGGTGTTGTATCAGTATTGGATCCCAATATTGGTGAAGTGTGGTTGTCTGATGATATTCCAGCATTATGGAACAGGGGTTGCGAGAACTGGCGTGATATCACCTTGCTGAACATGATAAATAAAGTTGTAGCTATTATCGTGCATGACAGGAAAAGTTTGCTATCCAGTATTCGAAAGGAACTGGCAGGTTTCAGACCTTTTAGGTCTTGCACAGACCTTATCAGTACATTACGGATTATTGTTGAGCAGTCGATTGAATGACATCTGCCATTGTATATGGTATTTGTCGACTTCAAACAGGCATTCGATAGTATTTATCGTGTTATGATGTGAACAATTCTAGAAAGTCATGGAATACCATCTAAACTGTTGAATATGATCCGCGGTCTATATCGTCATCAGAATGCAGAGTTTTGCATCATGGAAGGCTTGGTGATTTTTTGATGTACATTCTGGTGTAAAACAGTCAATAATATCACCACTATTGTTCCTGCTCATCTTGAATTGGGTTATGATCAAAGTAAATACTGAACTGCATGGTATCAGATTGGGTAGGCTAACCGGACGACTTGAAGATCTTGACTTCGCTGACAACGACATTTGCTTGCTTTCGCTAACTGATTCGGACATTAAAGTGAAAATGCTCACAAGTCGGTCTAAAAATCACTGTTTCAAAGACGAAATTAATGAAAATTGGTCCGTCGAAGGCGGTGTTCACTTGCGCTCAGAGGCGAGGTAATAGATGTATTTGGGCAGTTTTTTTTTTAACAATTTATGGTGGTCCAGAAACAGATGAGAGGTTCCGTATACAAGAAGCTCGACAAAATGTTTGGTATACTCATTGTAGTTTGGCAATCGTGACAAATTTAAAAAAATTGCATATTTTTTAAACAAATTGTTTATCGGTATTATTGTATTGTATTGTATTGACAAATAACATAGTGTCACAAATTCACGTTTTCGTCAATAGGTGTCTTAGACACATACTAAAACTTTCTGGCCAAATACAATATCAAATGAGAATTTGTGGAAACTGTAAGATCTGAAGGCGATGCACTTGACTGGAATTCGCAGGGTATTAGAAGACCCGTGCGTCCAAAAACATCGTGGCGAAGAACCGTCATTAAGGGGGCTGACACCCGTGGATTGGGATGGATTGGAGTGAAGCAGCTGGCCAGAGATCGTGAAAAATTGCGATTGTGTCAACATGATGATTATTTAATTAATGAGATACATACACAAAAATATGAATAATTAGTGAATAAACTAAAAAACAATATTATTTTAGATTCGTTTTCAAGAAATTGGCGGCGCCATTGAAACTGCATGTACTTTACCAATAACAATTAATTTAATAAAAATCACATCGTCATCATCGCCAGAAAAATTTCAATTTCATCCAATTTCAATAGCTATAAATTGTATAATCAAATGTTGGACAGATGGTGTTTATTTACCACAATTATTTATAAAATTTTTTAAGTTAACTTTACAAATTTTTTCCCGTATATCCATTTGGATTGATGAATGTATACAACAGAAAAATTTATCAACAATTGAAAATGAAAGAAAAATCGATTTTCTAGTCATACTTTATTTAGATTGTCAATTATTGAGTAATAAAATAAACGATATATTAAACATAATTATTGAAAAATTACCAAAAGATTTCCATAATATGCAAATTGATTTATTAGAAAAATGTTTAAATCAATGTAACGATAAATTAATGGGAAATCTACTTGAAATAGAAAAGAAAATTTTAAAGGAAATCATTGACAAAAGTATGGGGTTCATAAAATATGTTAGTGATATTCCAAGATTGTATCGTAAAACAAATAGGGATGTACCAACAAAATCATGTGCATATGTTGATCAAATTTTGTATTCAACAAAAACATTTCAAAAACAATATGGTAATAAATTTGTTCAACATAAGCTTGGCGAAATGTTATGCCAAATATTTTCACGTTTAAATACACAGTAAGTTTGTTTTCACTTTCATTTTTTTGCAATTTAAAAAATGAAAAATAAATAATTTGTTTAAATTGTTATAATATTTTTTACAGGTATTATGCGGCTGTTGAAGATGTTCTAACATCTGTACAAAAAACAGAAGAATCGTTGAGACGATTAAAAAATTTACGAGAGAAAACCACTGTTGGCAATTCAGTTATAGCAACAACATCAGTTAATGAACGACTTGCAACAATGACCGATGATGATAAAATAAGATTACAATTGAATGTAGACATTATTTATTGGACCAAAGAAATTGAAAGTTTAAATGTTAAGCGAGAATACGTTTCCAAACTTAATGATTTAATTAATTTAGTGGAAGAATCTACAAAAATTAAGATTAATTCTAATAATTAAATTTAGTATATAATACTAATTTAAGAGTATATATATATATATTTAAAATTATTATTATAAATTATGTTATGTACTATTTCAAAAATTTATTAAATTAAATTATGATATTTTAAAATGCAAAAAAAAACATCAAATTATAAGTTTTCATCTTCTTTTAACATTAATTCAATTAATTTTTTTCTTTCTTCTGCTTGTCTCATTTGTCGTATTACTAAACTTTCAAAATCATTATCCGATATTGTTGTCGAACTACTTGAATTATTTTTACTCTTTGGTGCATTACCAATCCATTTCAATGTCAATGGATTTTGCATAAGACCTTTTTCATAATCAACAGCCATTTCAGCACTTTGTTGATCCTTAAATTCAACTAAAGCACTACCATTTTTTGTTTTTGACATTATCAATACAACTAAATCACCATATTTTTGTAAAAATGTATGCAAATTATCCTCATTATATCCACCATTTGTTTGATCTGATTTTGATGAATGCCATTTTATTTTAATGCGATGTTCCGATGAATTCCAAATGGCTAAAATAATTTTTTAATATATTATATTTATATACTATAAATAAATCAATAAACTTACATTTAGTTAATTTAAGTCTTTCATTTCGTAATTGTTGTTGCATTAATTCTTGTTCTTCTAATAATTTCGAACCCTCTTTTCGTAATCTATCAATTTCTACTTTAAGTAATTCTTCTGGTGTACGACTTTCCACTGAATATAAAGTTCGTTTAAAAATTGCAATATTTGCCAATTGTTCTCTTTTTTCCAAATCTGACTTAAATTTCTGTCTTTTACTATCCAATTGTTTATTTCTTAATTCAGCTGCTTTTTTAGCATTTAAAACGCAATCGTAAGCTTTGCGTGCCAAATCGTCTGATAATATTTCAAGTGCTTTTGATAATTCATGAAATAATTCAGCAGCTTTAGGATTATCAGGATTTTTATCCGGATGACATTCAAGTGCTTTTTTTCTATATGCTTTGCGAATCTAAAATTAATTCATTTATAATTTTAAATGTTGGCACATGTTTAATTATATAGAAGATAACAAAAAAATAAATAAAAATCGAATGTTAGAAATGCAATAAAAAATTTAAAAATTCGCAGTACAAAATTTGAATCCACAAAGTGTTTTAGTATGGAAAGTGTGAACAGAGAAGACGCTGATAATTGAAAATGTTATTATATTGTGCAATATAATCTAATTTCACATAATTTCATTCCATTTCTTGGTACATAAATTTACATTAAATGCTGTCTGGTATTACTATTATTATATGCAATAATGTGGACAATTGGTAACATTGCAATTGGTCACTAAAATGTGATCGTTACTAAAATGGGGATAGGAAGAAAAAAAATAATTCAATGGATTGTATGTATAAATAAAGTGAAAGCGATGGAGAGATATCATACCACAGTCATAACTGATGGTGTAATGCCAGGAGCACGTCAGAAAAATGTGACGATGACATATCCATGAATGAGAACAGAACAGGTGCGGGCGTCTTTGCGGATGCTTTCAGCCTAGAATGACATATTAGCATCGTCTGTAACAAATCGATGAATCCGGCTATCGTGAGAAATTTTGCTGTTTATAAACAAATACTGGCTTTAACGGGAGGACTCGAAGATATGACCCATATGATAATCAAAGGTCATCTAATTAAGAAGTCTAAGGGAACAAGAATCCAGATTTGTGGTCTGTTTTGAATAACTCACGCAAGTGATAAGTTCTGTAGCGGCACGATATTAGAGCCTAATTCAAGTCGAGAGGTCATTAAATATTTGCGATTAGAGTGTTTATGAGATTGTATGTGAGTGTGGAATGATCTCGGCAAAGTGGATAAATTGTCTGGTTTTGTGCCACAATTAACCAGAAATAAAAGATAAAAAAATAATTTTATGTTTCTTGAACACATAATAAAAGCATCCCATCAAAAAACTAGAACTTATAAGCACAAATTTACTTAATTATTCTAATATATAACCAGATAATTATAATTGAATTTAATTTTTGCGAATTGATACCGGACAAATTATAGTTGTCTGGCTGGGCATTAAACAAGTATTAAGTCCTATAAATCTAAATATTATTGATAGGATAAAATAATTTATCAGAAATTTTATACATAAGTTCCACAACATATTTTATAAATCAGCTAGAACTCAGATTGTCAGAAGTTATCATACAAAATGTAAACGTTCAAAAAGAAAAAAATCATATATTTACATCAGATTCTGTGGCTGAAATTTCAATTCCTAATAATACATATAGATTTATATCACTAAATTTTTTAATGTCCACCATTTTTACATTAATTTAATATATTAATTATTTTAAAATTAATAAAAATAAGAAAATAATATTTTCATAAACACTGCGTTTGAAACATATTTTAAAGTTAATTAAAAATAATATTTTTTATTGTCAATTAATTTTGTTGGGTTATGCTGTCAACTATTTGAAAGAGTGCGTTCGATATTTATATCCACCAGTTTTCAAAACATAATTTTAAATAAATTATGGTTTCATACATGTTGAATTTTAGTCATATAATTTCAGTTCAAAATTTTGAATTGTAATTTCAATACCTCGTTGATTCCTTTGCAAATGTGAGTTTCAGATGAAATTCAGCAAATTTAAATAAATTGTTTTTTTTTATTTTTAAAACTAATAGTCATCATCAATTTATAATTAGAACAAACTACTAAAAAACGCACCTTAATAAATATATTCAAATGAAAATTGTTACAAATTTTATTTAACAGTGTGTACTTATCTGTCATTATCGTATTTTTTATTTTGCATAATTTTATTGTTAAAACATAAAATAAAGAAAATAAATTAATTTTTATATTTTATTTGAAATTCTTATTCATATTGCCTTTTAAATTATTTTCTACACATTATTTATTAATCAGATGTGATGTCTGTTTTAGTAAAAGTATATATATATATATTGTTTTTTTTTTCTTTTTTTATGAGACATAATATTTGTATTTTTCTTATTTTTTTCCCTTTAATTCAATTAGATAACAAAAAATGTCTCAACAAGGTGCTCCACATTTAAATTACATGGATGGTGTACCTGTAAAAATATCTGAAAAATATAAACCACCACCAAAGCTTTCATTACCTCAAAGTGTTATGCAAAGATTAGCAAATACAACCAATATAGATTCGTATGTGGCACGCAATAATATTATTGAATATGATTTTAATTTAGAAAAAAATGTATTATCAAAACTTTTACAATGGAAAAATGTACGAGACAAAGAACGTGACGAACGTAAGGAAAGGATTCGTCAGCGACAACAAGATCAACAAAGAGAATTTGATGAAAAACAAAAACGTTTATTGACTGCTGTTTCATATCCCAGTGCTGAAGATCTATCTTCTGATGATGAAGGTACAGAAGAAAATTGTTCATCAACAATTGTACCAGATAAAGTGTTACCAGTACAAGTTGGTCAATTTAGTCCACCAAATTGTTATGATACAATATTAGTACCAACTGTTTTACAAGGATCCAATTTTCAGAATTATACTGATCAAATAAATAAATTTACTCCTTCATCATCACAATATGATATTAATACAAAATCAATTTCGAATATAAATACAAATTTTAATAAAATTAATTATTCCGACTTTGAAAGTGATACATCTAGTCCTTTTGATAATTTCGAACTAAAAACAATAAACGATTTAGACATTTTGGCACAGGTTTTAAATAATACAGTGATAATACATTCCAATGAAGAGTCTATAAATGAAAAAGAGTCTATTAATCAAGAAACTATTAATACAAATGACACAAAATCAATCATTAAGTCGGACATGTATCAATGTTTAGATAATCATCAATATGATGTAGGTTCATCTCAACAATATTTAGAACAACATCAACTACAACAGAATCATCAATCACAGCAATTAGATATGCCACAAATTCAACAACAACCACAACAACAAAACCAAATACATATACAACAGCAACAAGATAATGATAATCAACAGCAAAATGTACAACATTATCAAGATCAGATTATTCAACTTCAACATAATTCACAAGTTATTAAAAATCACCAATCAAATATTGAATTATCGACGGAAAACGTTCAAAATCCTAATGATTGTTTTTCACAACACCTACAACAAAACCATCATCAACAACAACAACAACAACAACAACAACACCTACAAAACCATCAACAACAACAGCAAAATCATCAACAACAGCAAAATCATCAACTGCAACCACAAAATCATCAACAGCAACCACAAAACCATCAACAACAACAACAAAATCATCAACAGCAACAACAAAATCATCAACAACAACCACAAAACCATCAACAGCAACTGCAAACCCATCAACAACAACATACAACATTTTCAAATTATAATACAAATTATCTGAATAATTTAAATGATAATCAAATAAATTTTTTACAATATACGAGCAACTATAATTATAGTAATCCTTATAATAATCAACGTGATATTAATAGTCATTATGAATTGACAAATCTAAATAATAAACAACAAATTACAACAACACATAATATGCTGGCTCAAAATGTTGACATTGATTCACATGGAAATGATAAAAATTATTTTCATAATAACACTGATTATCAATTGAAGAGCAATTATGATTATGATTATGGCATTAATCGAAATACATGTCAATATAATATTTCTATTCAGGATAATTTAATGGTACATAAATCAAAATCGAAAAGTGTTCCGGATATATTAAAAGAATTAAATGATGATCTAAATAATTCTGAAATGAAACGGACACGAAATAATAGTCAGACAATTTCCAGTCCAAATGAAGGTAAATATTTATTTTATGTATTTAAATTATTTAAATTGTAATTTTCAATTATGAATTATCCTGATTTAACGACATCTGTAACTAATCTATAATTTAAGAAGAAAATGCAATAAAAATTAATGGTATAATCTAATCGAACATGTAAAATAGCTACCACAAAGTCATCAACTCGCATTTTGACACAATAGTGCTGCTGTTGTAAGCGTCTACTCTACTCAAAATTGCAAAGCCACAATATCCGGTAGAATTGGGAAACCTATACGTCCTGTAGTGAACAATTAAAAATACTGACATGACGATCATAATAGCAAAATCATTTAAATTTTGAAATATTTCAAATAAAACTGGCAGAGTAATTTTTATCATTTTTAAAAAATAGCAATCGTTGAACTTGTCCTCATTGTTAGTATTTATTTTAAATTGAAAAAAGAATATATTTTTTAAAAATTTAGTAAATAATAAAATGGATAAATTGAAAAGTTTTCTATATGAAATATTAGATAGTCTTAGGGATAAAACAGCAACAACACAAGTGATATTGGGTGCATCTTCTGGTCTTATAGCAGGTTATTTTTTATCTATTACAAATATCTTCATTTGATTATTAAAATTACATTACAAAATGACGCATATTTAATATATTAATTGTATTTAAAGTGATCAAATTTGATCTCTCTATTTCTCTGACAACGTTCATTTAACCTCCCTATTTATGAATAATTCAATTTAATGGTGTGATAATTTTCACGTAATTGACAAACAGGATAGATATCCGCTTTTGAGTACCGTTAATATGCCACATAATAACAGATATTGTGATCGAGTTACCGGTGACAACACAACGTATGTTATAAGATGCACTGAAGATGTACGAAATTGTAATTTAAACAGAAAATGTGCTACTTTTATTTTTGTTCCACAAGTGTAATAAAGTAAAGTTATCCATCTGTTTTTTTGATCTGGTTGAAGTGCAATTATTATGCGTATACAGTATTTCAATTATATTATTATACTCATTTACATCCATACGGTGTTTATCACAAAATGTGTCAAGACAATCTCAAAACAAATAGTAATATGTTTTCAATGGTTGTTATGTACAATATAGACTATACAACACACTGTTTTAGAATTATATTCAACTAGCTTCGTCTTATTAAACAAATTTTTACTGATTAATTTTTTTCCTTAGGCATTACAACAAAAAATATTGAAAAATCTTTAGCCTACTATTTAGGTTTATCATTTATTTTGGTGGAAATATTTACTGATCAAGGTTGGCACTTGGGATGCCGTAATTTACTCTATCAATATACAGAAAATATTTTTACACAAATAAGACAATTATTAGAAAATAATGGTCCAGTTTTAATTGGATTTCTTGGTGGATATTTAATGGGAATTAGCTTCTCGTAAACATGAAGTCGAAAGAGATTTTTTTTTTGTTTTTTTAAAGTAACTGTTTTTTTTTATTTTAAATTAATAATTAAATTAGTAGCGATTAATTTCAAGCAATTCCAAAGTTGTAAAGTGCAATTTATAGCATTATTTTCTATTAGGTGGTATAACAGTTTTTATACAAATGGGTATATTATGTAATGATCAACAAGTGTATATAAATATATTTTTGATCATTTATGCAACAGGCACCTACTCTATAGGTCTCACTTTCAATCCGTTTGTATATTTATTATATATACATATATATATATATTGATTATAGACTGGATCGGGACTGAAAAATTATTAAATTTCTTCTTCATTTGAAACAACTTGTTTATTTTTTTCTCTATTCTATGGTTTCTATAATTTGTCACAAGTTTTTAAATTTCTTAAAAACAAAAACTCACATCATTGCTGTCATGTCTTAACGAAATTAATTGGACAAACATATTTGTGAATAGTACTAACATTAAAAACATGGTAATGTCCTTTTATCACATAATTATATATTGGTTCTTGTTTATTTGTTCCCCTTAAAATAAAGAGGTACAGAAAATTTTATTTAAAACGAAAGACTATGGGGTACCCCTCGACTATTAGGTATAATGACATTGAATCATCCGGAATATATGCGACCGCTTTGCTGATTTTTTTGAATCCATTTATATTGGTGGTAACGCTGTATATAAGGATTCAGATGTGCCTAATAATAACTCTATACTGAACATTGGGTCATATCCACTTATCGGATATTGATGTTTTCAAAACTCTTGCATAATTGATGTCAGTAAGGGTATGGAACCTGATTAAGTCCTGCCATAAGAGCATGTGCTCAATATTGACCCACGCCCATTAGAATAATATTTAATAAATCATTAACATTAGGTATTTTTCCGACGATGCGTTTTTTTAAAATCAATTGTTTGTAACTCACTCGTTGCTAAGATGAATAACATTGTTAGCCCATTTCAACATGGTTTCATTAAGAGTCGTTCTACGTCAACGAAGTTAATAGAATTCACAAATTTTGCCATAAATGTGATTGAATCTGGTAGACAATTATACGTAGTATATACTGTCTTTAGCAAGGCTCTTTATAGGGTTTCACACCAAATACTATTTAAAAAACTTGCGACAATAGGTATACACTCATCTATGTTTACATGGGTTTGCTCATATCTTACGAATCGAGAACAAGATGTAAAGATTGGTGAATGCCAATCTATACATTTTCTGATAATGTCTGGTGAGTGTCAAAGCAATCATCTGGGTCCATTAATGACATGGTTAACGTGTTTATGTAAATGTTTTATGTATGTTGATGATGTAAAATTATACTTTCCTATAGATAATTCTAATGACTTGGCATAATTTTAGCAAGACTTAATTCAACTTAGCAAATTGTGTATGGATAATCATCTATCACTAATTATTTCTAAATGCGCATCAACCACATACGATAGAAAGCATAATCCTATAATTGCGAATTATTACCTAAATGATTGTCCATTAACTCGAACATATTGTGTTCGTGTTTTGAGACTATTATTCGATACTAAGCTGTCATTCAACAAACACATTAACTACATAACATCTAAGTCATGCGCGCTATGTTGGGTTTCATCAAAAGAAGTTGTGCTAAAATATACTGTCCGCATGCACTAAAAAGTGTTTATTGTGCGTTCAATTCTTGAATACGCAAGCATTGTTTGGTCACCTTCTTACCTGATTCACAGTATTAGAATTGAATCTATTGAAAAACAGTTTGTATTAAATTATCTTTGTAAACTTGGTTGGAGGGACACATTTAAGCTACCATCCTACGTCGATAGATGTAATTTAATTCACTTTGAAATTAAATGGACGAATTGATTGCAGCGAATTGGTTTCAATGAGTAATATTAATGTCATGCATGCAAAACGATTAAGATATCATAACTTTTTAAATATCGCCTTTCATAGGACACATTACGGTACTAATGAACCAATAAATAATATGTGCAAACGTTTTTAATAATATTACTAACCATTATAAAGTTAACAACTCTAGATCTGCGTTTCGACGAAAAATAAAACTCTTGACTTCGAACAGATCCTAGGGTTTATTCATGTTTCAGTCAATTGTTTTATATATTCATTGTCAAGTGTACTTTTATTTTTTTTATTATTTATTATTGCTTATAATAATTTTGTTATAAGCCCAGACGGGATTGTAGCCCATTGGTTATTTATTACATAAAAAAAAAAAAAAAATATTATCCACTTATTTATTTTAATTTCAGAAAAAGATACACCTAAATTCCTTGTAAATAAATCGCGTAAAAAAATTGAAAAAGAAATATTTAAAAAACTATCCCGATCATCTCAACAATTGGTAACATATATAAGTTCAATGGGTTTCCCATTAGAACAAGTTTCTAGAGCCACCGTTAAATTTGGTAACGATGATAAAAAGGTAAAATTAATTGATAGGAGCAAAAAGCACCAATTTACTATTTTATTAACCCATCTTTAATTTTCAGATTGTTGAACATTTAATACCATTAGGTGAATTATTAGATTTAGGTTTTGATGAGAATAAAATATCCGAAGCACTTATTAAATTCGATAATGATAAAGAAAAGGCATTAGATTTTTTAATTTCATAGTTTATTTTAAATTAATAATAAAAACAAATTACACATAAATATATATATACATAATATATAAAAATATTTAAAAATCATGGTCGACATTGCTAATAAAAAAGAAAAAAATTTAATTAATAAAAAAGCTTGTTATATATAAAAAAAAAACAAAATTTGTTTTTATTCTTAGTAAGTTTTTAACTTGTTCTTGAAATGTTTTGATTTTCGAAAATACAAATAACGAAAACTCACCATACATGAAAAATTCACTATGGATAAAACTTATTGAAACCGGTCATAATATAACATAACATAAACTAGTAAAGATAATATCCGGACATAATTCAGTTCCTACAAATAAAACAGTAATTTTGCTGTATAGTATCGGACACATTTACTTTACATTTATAACAATATGACCCTAAATCTTGTTACCCTTAATACAATGTAAGGGTCGATAAATATTAAAAATACAATGTACAATAAAGCAAATATTTATTATTACCAAACTAAAATCATTGAAACAGTTTAAAAATCATTGAAACAGTTTTAGAATCATTGAAATAGTTTAAAAATTAATTGAAACAATTATTAATTATTAAATTCATAATCGTTGAATCAGTTAAGAATTAGTTATTAAAACTGGTGTGTATGGATTTAGTAACAAAAATCAGAGTGAAATAAAGGAATATTTAAAAAAAAAAAATGTTAAAGGAAAATTCGTTTAATTAAACTTAAGTCTTGTGGCAAGTATTATAGCAATTGTTTAAATATTACATTGGTAGCAGCGATAATAAACTGGTGGCAACGTGTTTAAGAAATTATAACTACAAACTGGTGGAAACGTGTTCACCAACACACCTACTGCAAATTAGTGGCAGCGGTCACACCTACTACAAATTGATGCATTTCCAAAATTTTATTTAAATACTAAATATTTAAATTTCTTTACATCACATTCCTTAATTTTATTATTTAATTTCTGTCTTCGTAGTTTTTTCTACTTCCAGGTCTGTGATATACTTTATACCCGCTAATTTTGCTAATAATATAAGTTTTGGTGTAATTGAGACAACTTCTGGTTGCATTTTACACAATTTTAGTTTGAAAGGTGACGAATGGAGTGACCGACTATCATCGCGGTTACTCAACCAATCTTTACCTACACGCGGTGTCACCGTTAACTCGATCACGGTGTATGTCAGTAATGGCGTGTGATCAAGGCTAAAAAAAAGGGTTAATGTTGAATTTGTCAACTGGTTGAAAAAACATTTTAATGAAATGTTCAAATGTCTAACTAGATAATTATGATTGAACCTATATTTCCCAGTTGGAAAATTTCAATTATAGTTATTGAGTTTACATTTGATGTTACATGCATATTTGAAATGGCAAATTAACATCATATTGTCACCCTATACTGCCTCGAGGGGCGTAAAGGTTTTAGTTGATGAGTTTGGAATTTAATGTTTTAATAGACATACATGTTCGATCAGTTGCAATTATTCTTTTTGACAAAAAAAAGTGTTTTAATCAAAATAGAAAACAGTGGAAATTTCAAGTCATGATCAACTGTGTAACTTAAAATTGTATTCCAGAAAATATCAATACAATTTTTGTACGCTGTGTTGAAGTTCTCGGTACGTAAGGACGTCCATTTCAACGCATATAACTTGCAATCACCAGCAATGTCTTTTATATAGGAAATGCTATTAGAATTTGTGCAATATTTTCAGTTTTCTAAAGAAATTAGTAAAATTGCATGTACTTAAGATATAGAAAACATAGCCTCTTGCAAATGTTGTTGCATAGAAATGAATGTGCCGATAGTAGTAGCGCTTAATCCTTTTAAAGATTCTGAAATACTGCATGAAACAGCAAAGTTTTCAATTGATGTTAATGCACAGAATTTATCTTTATTAAAATTATTAAGTTACACCAAAAGGACGTCAGTATGTTCAAACTTTGTCGTAACTATTTTAAATACAAAATACAATGGATTATTACAATTGATTTTAAATCGTGTTATCTAAATAGTTAACAAATGTATAATTAATTATCTTGACAACAAAAAACAAAAACCTATAATATAAATCAATGCATGCATAATAACTGCATTTACATATTTATGTTTAATTAAATAAATTATCCATGCCAGATAAATCATTTGATAGAACTAAATTAATAGCTGCTTCAACATTACCATTAGATACAACTAATGCTTGTGTATTTACTAATTCATCAAGTAAACCCATTTCTCTCATAATTTGCAATTCAGTTGTGAACACTTGTCCCTGTTGCTGCTGCGTTTGTTGTTGTTGTTGTTGTTGTTGCTGTTGTTGTTGTTGCTGTTGTGCTGCCTGTATTTGATTTACACTATTCTCATTTTGTGCAGCATTAGACGCCGCAAATCGTGTACCCATTAAAGCGCCTGCTAATGCATTTGTAAATACAGAATTTGATATACGATTAGTAGATGGCTCTGATGATGTGTCTGATGTTGTTGATGCATTAGATGGTGCAGCAGCTAATGTTGTATTCATTGTATTTGTTGCAGGTGATTGTGGTACATTTGCAATTATATCTGATGTCGTGTTACGCTGATGTGCGGCTATATTTGCTAATGAATTTGTTGATGAAGTGCCGGCCATCATTAATGCAGCCGCTAATTGGTCACGACTTATTCTACGTATATTCGATTGATTAATAGATGATGATGATGATGATTCACCTTCTGAACTAGAAGATGAATCAGACAGCGATGATTCTTCACCAACTGATTGCGATACAGATAAAACATTACTTGATTGTCCATCAAGATATTCTTTCATAACTTTTGTTACAAATTCAGCCGATTTTATTAAAATTGGATACAATTCTGAGGCTCTAAGAGCTGAATCATATGTTTGCAATGATGTTATAAGTATTGCATCTTTTAAAATAGCAAGTGCCCCCAAGTCCTTACTAAATTGTGGATATTCTACGATAACCTTTTTTATAACTTCTGGTCTCACAACTCTCTGTAAAGTTTTATTTGTTTATTATTTTTATTTTAAAACGCAAAAAAAAAAAAAAAATTTACAGCAAAACTACTGCCATTCAAATGTATACTCATTCGTCTGTAAGCCGAAACTGCTTTTCTTACTTCATCTTCTGTAACATCTATTGATAATTTTGGTAGTTCTACTTCATATTTATGTTTTTTAAATACATAAATAATGGTACCAATTTCAATACTATACTGTTCAAGTGTATTATCATCAGAAAGAATAGTTCCACGGTAAATGAATTCTATAAATAGAAAAAAAAAAAAAATTAAATAGTTTTCAAAGATATGATTGTCCATTGGCGTTACACGGTATCCACGCCATGATTGGAGTGTCTCTAGGAGAACATATTCTAGCTTAAATCTAGAGCCAATAAAAATCACCGTAATATAGTGACTATGTGCAGCCATTACCAAAGCAATATAGCCTAGGATATTATTGTTGCCAATTCGATATTAGCTGAACATAAAATTGGTGAAGGAACTCGTGGGCGACATAAAGAAATATGTTCGGCTTCGAGTTACCCACAGGATTAGTCAGAAAAATTAGAATGGTAACGATTGTTCAATTTGAACAACCTTGGAAACTCAAGTCCTGGTGAATTAGATTACTGACTTTGCGTCAGGCAGTAAAACAAAAGCCAAACAGAAGAATTATTTATTATTTATTATGGTAAAAATAAGAAATGAGTTCAATTTTTGGTAAAGAATTCCGAAGGTAAACTACTTTCCCCAATCGGAACTCCGGGTGGAGAGTATCAAAATTGAAGTGAATTCGGAATGTAAGATTTTAAGAGTAGGTACTTGGAACATCGGCTCTTTAACTGGATGGTGTTACCTCTAAATATACCATTTATTACTCACTATAACTATATTATATTTCATGTAATAAAGAATTTTTGAAATTGAATTAAAATCTGGACGCAGTACCGAGCTAGCTAAGGTATCCAGAAAAAAATATATCCAAGTCATAGTAGACAGGAAACTAAATGGAAGGGGTCAAAGGACAAATATATTGAACATGACTATAAGCTTTATTATAACGGTGAAGACCCTAAAAACAGTGTAGGAATATTTGTTGACACAAACATTGAAGAAAAGGATTATGTCTGTAGATAGAATCAACGATCCGATAATGTCTTTAAAGATATCGTTAGACAATCAACCAATCATAGATATTATTTCTGTATATACTCCACAAATAGGATTCGATGATTTCACAAAGATGGAATTTTTGGGAACGTCTGGCATCGGTTTCAGAAGGTCTCGGAATCAAATTCAATTTAATTGAAGCCAGAACACCCATATCTAAATAGATATGTTGGCGAGACAAATCTCAATTTTTAATGCTTGTAATGCTGGCTATAGTTTTGGCAGTAGTAATACGCAGGGTGATGATATTTTGCAATTGTAACGAGATATACAAAATTGCTGCACAATGAAATGCTACAGGCAAAGGCATACATTCTATCGAATCCATAAAAGATCAGGGTGGAAATGTTTTAATTTCTGACAGAAGTAAATAATGGGTGGCAGTAATACTTCAGTTTTTGAATAAAGAATATCCTCATAAGTACAAGACACAAGACTCCGTGATCTAATTATTATTTTAGAAAACCAGTTTTGATTCGTAAAAAGCAGATAAACAACTAATGCTACTGTTACTGAACTATACATCTATACTATCAAAGATATGTAAATGAATGCTAGCGCTAGCATGCAATCAAAAGCGTTGGTGTGCATCAGGATTCTGCATTCAGCCCATTAATCTTTATAATTGTTATGCAATATCTATCTGGTACAATACAGGATCCTCTTCCGTTTTGTTATTTGCAGAAATTACATACAACCGAGATGAAAATGTTAAGTGGGCTATCCGGTGTAACATAGATGGGCATAATTAACAACAATATTCGAGGCAGTTTAAAAGTCACGCTCATCACCAATATAATCATTCAAAGTAGATTAAGATGATTCGGTCACGTAATGTGTAGACCAGAAACTTAACGCATTAAATTGCCTTTGAATATTGGAAATGATGTAAGAAAACGGTGGTCGCCGCCCACAAGCTACTTTGTTATTGGTTATTCAAAATTACTTGGAACAGATTGAATGCAGAAAGTGACGATACACAAGACAGAAACTTGTGGATAAAAAGATTGAGAAGTAGGAGAGCCGCCCTAAATAAAGAATAAGACACGGAAGAAGGTATGTTAAGGAATTACTAGAGCTACTTAGTGTGTTGGTGATTTTTTATTCACAAAGTTCACAAACAAAAACGTTAAGAATCTAATAGATCTTTGACAATGATCATACACACCATATAATTGTTATATATTGTAATTATGTTTTCAATCGTATCGCCACCAGCTATATAGATTGAGCAACATCTAATTTTTAGTCGGAGTTAATAGTGCAAAATATATCATCAACAGATACTAAATGGATACACACACTTATTTAAATGAAATTGAGATGAGGATGGATGATAATGAATTCAAATTATGGTATGAAAAGTGCATTCGATTTTTTAAGGCACACATGATATAGTATTCCAACTTAAATCACAGCCTTGCTACTGTCTTATCTTTTCAAATGATAAAAACGATATTATCTAATAAGATTGTAACGGTTGTACTCACCTAGTTCATCTTTTGAATAGTTCAGTAATTTTTCAGTATGTAATTTTAAATCGAGAACTTTTTTACTAAGACTGTAATCATTGATGGAAACCTTTTCATATAATTTATCTGGTATACATATCCCTAAATATATAGATGTGAGCATAATGTAATGTATTAAATTTTTACGAGATTTCTTTTTATTTTTTAAAATTTATAAGTTTTCACTTTCTTTGTTCAAAACAACACAATTCTAGAAAATAAGTAATTTTGACAAACAATAATATGCGAAGTTATGACAGTAAATAAAATGAGATTCATTGGAATGTGTTCAATTTTCTTAAAAATTATTTGCGTGTTATTTTACATATAGATGTCGCTCACAATTTTTTGCCTTATTTTTATAATTAACTTCATTATTTTTTCTAATTGGATATTGTGGACTGTGTGTATCATAAAATTGAAAATATACAAATTCATAGAATTTTTCATAACCTCAAAATTTTATTTATAAATAAACTGATTGTTTTTCTGATTTTGTCTACAGGTAACTAAATAAAAATTATAATTTTAATTTGTTTCTAATACTCATATTATTAGTGTTTCTTATGACATCTAACAATTAACATTTAAATTCGATGCAGTAGATGCTTGTTGATAAATAAATACTGCGGAGTTATAATTCATTCTTTTGTCATGATTAATGACATAGCTATAAATGTTATTCTTTCAATTATAAT
>JANSTX010058520.1:0-23813 GCA_027564355.1 Penthetria funebris
ACAAAAACATTCTTAAAAAATACAAGTAAAACTAAACATCAGAATGAAATGAATAAATGATTCGGAACAAAAAATAACAGCCACATCAGAGTCACCCAATCACCCAGTCACCCACCCACAATAAGAAATTATGTAAAAATTAACAAATCAATAAATGCCATATCTGAACCAATCAATTCATAAATACACAACAAAAGTTCAATTAAAAAATTTTAATTGGACAATATTTTTAATTTTTTTTTTTTTAATTTTCTTGATAAATTGAGACTATCTTTTTGTTCATTTAGTTTTGATGAATTTCGTAATTTTAAAAAAAAAAATTTTTTTTTTTTATAGAAATAATTAATTTAATGAAAGAATTTGTATTTTTAAATATATTTTTTTTTTTCAATATTTTTCCTTCCAGGAAGAACTGGACATTCTGCACGCCAATTTTTTCCAAATGTTTCATCCGAAAGTGATCTACAACATTATAAAGCTATAACATTCCGTCAAACTGCCTGTATTAATGAACAACGAGCAAGTTCATCACTATCAAATGTGCCTTCAGATCATAAATCAGATCGAATTAGGGTAATTAATATTATTTTATGTCAGATTTTGTATTTTCTTAGATGGATTGTTCCGATAAAATAATTGCACCGTGAATCCAAGCATAACAAAAATTCGACCTTGTATGGTACACTTCTATGTAAGGTTTACTGGTCTGGTGACCGGTCTTGGACGGATGCTGTAACTAGGATTACGTAGATGCAAAGGAGCGCTATAAGAGGTAACACGAAGGCCCTTCCGATTTTCTCTCAACACACATCTGTAATTGGTCCACATGCATATCTATTATAAACTTATAGCTTCACGTACGCCTCATGGTTGAGAGCGTTAAACACTTTTTACAAAAAGGTAATATGATCACGATAATATATTGAATCTCCAATACCGAAATATTTTAATTGTATTTGATTCCGTTCATGTAACGCAAAGAAATAAACATATCAGAAAAAAAAAAAAATTACACAGAATTGCTTATAATTATTGGACGCCCTGGAAATTGTTTAACAGATCACAGCATAACATATAAGTATTCATTAAATAGAATTGCAAAATAGTTGATATCTCGTACCTAGAATTTTCGCTTAAATTAGTGAATGTTATTATCATATAACTTATTTTAATTCAGTAAGGAATAAAAATTATACATGGGAATATGTCAAAGCAATCTCAAGTCATCGTGCACAATACACATGGGAGTTACTTCAAGGAGTAATCCGATAAAGCTTATACTCCCACACATTCTTTCAATTATAACATCGGTAATGTAAAATTTGAAGTCTATATGTATTATATTATACAAACAATTTTAATTTAAAAATTAAAATAGGAGTAAAAATTTTGTATGGGAGATACTTGTACTCCAATTTTACTCATCTTCGAACTTATCTTCACAAATTAGATAAAAGTGACACATGCAAAATTTTATAGCGATAGCTCAAAGCATTCCTTTATATTAACTTTGTTATTATACACCCAATTTTAGTCTAGAAAAAGGAGTAAAAATTTGTATGGGAGGAACTTGAAGGAGTACTCCAATTTGCCTCATCTTCGAACATTGGCTCAGAAATCAGATAAAAGTGACACATGTATAATTTCATGGCGATATGTCAGTGCAATCTCAAGTTATCGTGCGCAATATACATGATGCTGAAAAAGATTCCGAATCACGCAAACTAATCCCATGGATTGCTAAGTTGTGGCAACCTACGTAAAATTCATGTAATCTCAAATTTTGTATTTTCATACGAAATTGTTTATCGATCAGTGATGAATATTATGAATGCACGAATTTTTAGTTTTCTTCAATTACTATGGACGAATATAAACAGTGAGAATTTTTCAAGATGATTAAATCGTCAGTTAATATAATGGTCAAAAAAATGAATCGATTGCACAATGATGTATCCGGTCGATAATATGCGCTTGACTGGCATCTACTGCGCAATATGGTGGCGAAAAACTAATATAACATATAATGCTGAATGAAAGGGCTAGAATCAGTGGTAAGATATAAAGCGAATTTATATTGATGAATGCAAGCTCCGGATACTGGAAATGTCTTCATTGAATCACAATGTTTTCGTGGAATGTGCAAGTTCAAATAATGTGATGAATGAATGTTCTTCGAAAAATTGCATTAGGCTAATTAAAATTTAATTATATGTTCTGATTTTTATTGGAATGAATTTCATCTTTTCTTTTTCTATTGACTTGACAGGATAATGGTTCAGCAAAGTATTTCCAAGGTTCGAGACATACGCCAAATATGGGTGAAAAAGTAGCACAGGTAAGTCAACTCTATTGCATGATTTTCTAACGCTTTCAATATGTTTTATTAACAAAAGTGAAATTGAATGATATGCCAAATAATAAATTATGTTCTAGTTTTTAATTTATGTTTTGTTTTTTTTTTTCATTTTTTTAATAAATGTGAGCATAATAATTTTAGACATAAAATTTTGATGAATTTAATTAAATGTTCCATATATTATTTTGTGTTGTGCTATTATAAATCAGAACATGGAATTGAAAGTGAAAAACATTACAATTTTCAAATTTACTCATACATCTAGTAATTGTAGCTGATAATAGGTAATTATTTAAGTAATTAATAACATTTAAAATATTAATTTGATAATTCTATAAAAAATGAAATTATGAAACTAAAAAGCTAGAAAACTGATAGAAATTAAATTTCTTTGATGGGCTGATGTCTCATTACTCAAACAATATCATAAAATTGAAGATTAAAAATCCGATATACTTTATACACTTAGGGAGAATAGTCTTCCACCTACGAAATCTTTGCTCCATTCGAAAAGTCTTCTAATATTTTCGTTGCAGGTCGGCAATCCTTAATCGTTGCCTTTCTTATTTAAGGGTATCAAATCTTGCATCTTTCCACTCTATGGCCACTGCATATTTTTCTATAATTTATTGAATATTGTATTTCAAATATTTTGAGTTCCATTAGACCTTATATATTATTTATCATCATAATCTTCACCTGTATACCATGTGTGAGTGTCTATTGAACGGCATTAGGATGTTACTTTGTCATAAATATGCATTTTACATCAAATGTGAACTCAAATAACTATAGTTGTAATTTACTAACTAAAAATATATACGATCAATTATAATTATCCGGTTAAATATTGGAATATTACAGAAGAGTGGTGCATAAATCACCGGCTATATTTTTTGTTGATTAATGCTATTCAATCAATCGACAAACACGAAATTAACACCATTTCTTTACCCTCGATCATATGCCATGACTAACGTATATCGTGATCGAGTATTCAATATATTGTGTGGAAGTAAAAATATGCTGAACATCCTGTGTTACCGGATGCCATTCTATTTGTAATATGCATATTAAGTAATGATTATATTTATTGCTATCAACTAAGAAACTAAAACATTATTATATGATAGGCATCTATTTATTGCATATCATTAAAACATTGACATTCTTACAACTGTAAATTACATATGGGTGGTGCGTTTTTAATTAGCGCACATACAACATTTTTAAAATCAATTAGTGATTGATCTTGTAATTCTTGAACAAAAGTCTACAAAAAAAAAATGAAAACGTTTTATTTATTAACATTAACAACATTCAAATCTTATGAAATACTACCTCATTATAAACAATTGTTGGTACAAATGCTGGATATGGATATCTAATTTTGTGCGTTTTTCTTTCAGCCTCTATTTGCAATCTTAAGCCCAATCCTCCATGATAACATTGATCAATTTCATGCCATGGAACATTAACCAATTCACTGCACTAGAAATTTGAAATTGAATTTGTATAATCAGTATACTGTGATCTTCTATAGAAACTATGCAAACTTTTAAGTTATGCCAAAGAGTAAAATGTTGCATCCAAGTCTATTTATCTTTAAACTAAACTGATACGAATTTACAATCAAATAGATTGGAACTGTCATTCTATAGCAAAATCCCAATATCTGTTGATATTTTGTGATCATATTCTAAACAATTTGCAGTATTTCAAAATCATGCTAATAGACTTAACTAATTTGACTCAGGTGTAAATGGTTAAATTGACTCAGTATTGCTATTTTTAATTATCACTTTCAATCTCTAACCACATCTAAAGAATTGATTGACGAAAGATGGAAGTAAAAAATCAACAATCATATGCGACTTCAATAATCAATTTGGGAGAATTTTGTCAGCAGCTCGTGTATTAAGAGGGTGTACCCGAATATTTGGCATAATACTTAAGATCGCAAAAATCTTTCATAATTCATTTGACACAAAGTCATCAGATTATTTTTAAATGTTGACCTGTAGTTCGATCTTCACAAACAAATCAGCACGCCCGTTTTTAATTCTGCTGACAAAATTGTGAGTGGGCGCTGCAGCGATCAATTATCTTATTGTACACATATCACATAGTAATCTAGCAGAACTTGTAGATTTAGTTGAGAAATAAATACACACAATATGCAAGTAAGGTGTTCTATTAAAACTGGGAAAAAAGATTTCTTATTTAATTCTATAATTGGTTGCAGAAAACGAAATTATAGGAAGCACAAAAAATGTTAATCTACTGAAAAATATTATTGTGGCTCGATTATCGAGTTTTCGACTTGTTTTGCGGACAACATCCGAAATTTAATCATTGAAGTAATCAAGGACGAGACCTCAAATGACTAATGATCTGTGACTAGTTTGACGAGGTTTATTGAGAAATAACTGCATTGATTTTGTTTAGATGAGGCAGAGTTCAATTTTGTAACAGCTTCCTTTTAAAAAGAAATGCCATTGACAAATATGGCATCAACTATTTGCCTAACGTTTTTGACAGAGACTCCGGATATGTACATGGTTATATTTTATATGCGGTATATTTTTTTTTTTTATATTTTATATGTTCTAAATACGGTTTATGTGTTAGCTTTTGAGGTATAGATGTGAAGGGTTCTTAATTAATAATTGAGTTGAAGCAATGATTTTTTGAACATTTGTCCTCTCAGTAGTATAAAGTTTGAGACAAACAATATTTTATATTAGACTTTGCGTAACCGTTCTTAGAGGTTCCATTGGGTCGGAATATTGTAAATTTAAAGTTTGCTGCCGAGGTACATGATATTGGATTGCTCTTCTATAATAAATTACATTGCCCGCTTCCACGTTAATAAATTACATTGTCCGCTTCCACGTTAATGTTATTTAAAAAGTTGGGCTGTAAAAAGAGAGCATATGCAGAAACTACACACAACCGAGATGAAAATGTTAAGACGGTCATCCGGTGTAACATTAAAGAACAGAATTCAAAACAACTATATTCGAGGCAGTTTAAAAGTTACTCCCATCACCAACATAATCACTCAAAGTAGATTAAGATGGTTCGGTCACGTAATGTAGACCAGAAACTTATTGCGTTAAATTGGTTCTGAATTTTGGAAAAGATGTAAGGAAACGCGGTCGACTACAAGCTACTTGGTTATCAGTTGTTCAAAATGATTTGAACAGATTGAATGCAGAAAGTGGCGATACACAAGACAGAAACTTGTGGAGAAATAGATTGTGCAGTTGGAGGGCCGACCCTGAATAAGGAAAAAGGCAAGGAAGAAGAAGAAGAAGAAGCTGGAAGTGCCTAAATAAATAGATGTTGATTGTTTTTTCTAGTAAATGATGATGATGTGAACATTACCCTTGTGCTTCCGATATCGAATGAGAATGTTGTTGCGAAGGAAATTGTAGTTGGTGGGCCTTTTTTTACGGCTATGCATTCTGTAAAATAGCCAGCTGTTTTGATTATTCAAGGATTGTTCAAATTTGCAATCTATAACTGATAAAAGTACCGTTATATTCGTAGTTAACTACATTTCGTATTTGTCCATATATAACATTTTGCTTGCATTAACCGAATGTTCTCCGTTTGTCTGTGTTTGGCTGATTTCAGAGATCGATTATATCATAACACATACTCCCAATCACAGATTTGGTACAAATGTATTTTTTTAGAATGTTCTTTCTATGGTATGCCACTGAAATATGATCAGTGATCACTAGTAGCATTCAAATTATTTAATATGATCTGCCATTTCGAATTTGATCATAACATATAATTATTTCTATTCACATTAAGTTAAAAAGTTATGGATTAATTTTGTTTTACCGTTCTTCCTGTTTCATCCGCATCTGGTGTCATTTGACAATTAATATAATCCATCGTAGCATCAGGTCTTCCTTGTAAAGCGTATAAAGTGCAAGATTGGATCATATTACCAATACATTCTTTTTGACCATGTTGACACCAGAAATCAATAAGATCGTTAGCACTCTACATAAATATTTTGAATTGATTAATTTTTCACTATTTATTGATCAAATTTCTAATATTCCATTTCAATTACCACAGATTTTCCAAACGGAACAAATAATATGTTTATATGTTCCTTGATATTGTTATAAAATGGAAATAGTTGAGTATTTATGAACCGTCTACTGTCTGGACAAAGTGATTCATAATAAATTCCAATATGCAACTGAAAATTAACGTATTATAACTGGAATCTGGTTCATTCGCAATATTTATAAATGAATACAAACCCTTTGTTGGCCATTTATTCGATCACCGAAAAAAGTAATTATGAACATTACCAAAATTGTGAACTTCATTTTGAGAACTGAAATGATTCAATAAGAAAATTATTTATTAATTTTATTGCATTTAACAGATTATTAGGTAATATTTTTATGGAAGGTTCGCAGACCTAAGGCACCGCTTCCGTCGTGATCCATTATATTGTAGATGCATGTTAGAGGAATCTCAATTTTTCAAGAAGTTTAATCTCACATATTATATTTGACTATGTGGTAAATAAACATATCACCAATAAACGATTTGTTATAGTGTAGCACATGACTCCAATAGATATGTATATAAAATATAGTGATCGCAATTATATAACATAATGTGATCGCAATTATAAAACGTAAAGTGACCGCAATAAATAAGTGACCGCAATTAATAAGTGACCGCCATATAACCTACGAGTTTGGTGAAATTATTTCCTTAAGTAAAGGAACCTCATTGGTTAATCAGTAGAATAATGCCAAAAATAGACTTACTGACCTTATAGGTTCGCAAACCAACGTTTAATTTATAAACATAAAAATCTTTTATTAACCAAAATAATTTGCATGACTAGGGTACATTTTCATAAAAATGTAATTAGTGCCAAAATGTTGCTTTAATTTATTTTACAAAATATTTAATTGACTTCGTTTTTAGATCATAAAATGGCCAAATTTCTTGTTGTCCAAATTATAATATTTCCTTACCCTCACCATCATTGTAAACAAGGCTTAAAACAGAATTTTATTAGATACTTTATTTTAATGCCTTATAATTAAACATAATGTAATTTATGTAATGGTAATTTTCATCCTTTGAAAAAATAATGAATGGATAACGAAAAATTTGCATTGGTAAATTCGCAGTCCAAATAAAATTCAAACGGATGAGTGATCATCATTATATATTCTAATTGACATTTAATTCAGCAATTTCAGGGAATTACATTAACTTTGATGAGAGAATTCTTCATTATCTTTCGCATAATCTTTCCAGAACAAATTTAATTACTGATATAAACATTGATCATATATTGATCAATCAATCGGTTAAGAAGTACAGAAGTACAGAACATGTGAAGTATTTCCAATAACAGAAGAATCAATATGTTGACTTTCCAAATAATATATTATTCCATGAAAACATGTGATCTGCAAGTTTTTCTCGAACTAACAAATATATCAAGTCTAACATCATAAATCGCTAAAGAGACTCTGACGGAATAATTTCAAAATCGATTAAAAATTATAGTTTCTAATCGATTCTAGTAAATTTTGAATAATCTACAATATTCATTACATTACATAACTTCAATATTAAGATTTAGCTTTTTCATTATTCCTTACAATTAAATTTCCGACTAACTTTCATATCATGTACGTATCGTCAGTAAATTCTTTTCAAAGATATATTTTCAGTGAACTGTGCGGCGTCCAAAAATTTACGACAAGTGATCATAAATTTCTTCGCTTCCATTCTAACCAGCCTTCTATGTGAACCGTATCCAATTTTGTGTATTAAAGGTTATAGTCTATCCGTAAAAGATAAAATTAATTTTAAAAAAGACATGTATCTAATTAAACAAAAATTTAATATCGTTCATCCTCATGTATGGTCCGAATTCAGTTGAAAAAGAAATAAGGTCACTTGAAAAATATTAGAAAAAATATTGCATTTGAAGTCGAATAATCATACACTTCCTGAGTTCAGGTACTCCAAAGTCAGTTTAATAGCGATCAAAAAAAAAAAAAAAAACTAAGTAAGTCACTTTTTTTTTGCCACCGTATATGTTAGGGCAACTTCGACTTGTGCTCCTTCAAGAATTATTCTAGTCATGAGAAGCGGACATCCAACTTTCATGCCCTTGTTTTGGGAAAGTAACAAAGTCAGAATATAATTTTGTTCTGACCGGAGATTTGTCATTTTTATCACTTAGCGTTTTAATGGTAGCTATCAGGATATTCAATTCATGAACAATTTACATAATATTAATACTGATTCCTTGAAGCTAATCGCAATTGATTTCGTTTTCGGTATTATTTCAAGTATTATCAAATTGAATAAGTCACCTTGGCGGATGATATTGGTACACCAGTTGATGTAATATTAATATTGGATTTATTGTTGATCGATTGTTTCGAAAACAGATTTGCCCTTCAGAAGTTTAAATTTTTGTGATCCAATCAGTTATAACATAATTTTTGAATAGCACAAAGCTGACCTCTGGGTTTCTTTGAATTTTACGAAAGTATATTATGTATTGTATATTGATCATTGATAATTCACATACCATATCATCATATGTGATTAGTTAGTGGAGATCAGCAATATAATAACCGATATATTATCATTTGATCATTTGAATATGAATTTTTAAATGATTGGTGATCAACTTTGTGGTCAACATATAAATTACTTAACTTAACCTTTATTTTCACTGTTTTATTCCTAATTTATGACAATGTCTGTAATTTTCATGATTTTGAAATTGACACAAAACATTTTAAAACGGTTAAAGTAATTGATGAGATCCCGTCTGATTTGATTAAATTTTTAAATTTTGTTTTTTCTTTTATCTTCTATTTTTAATTAATAAATAAATAATTTAAAGTTTAAAGACAATTAAATTATCGTTACGTAACTGTGACACAATTTTTAAATATTGTTTTTTAAATTGTTCATAACAAGAACTTAGGTTACATGGACAATTTCTAATTTATAAATAAATACACATCCTTTTTTTTAAAAAAAAAAAAAAAAATTATTTAAATAAAACGAAATTTAAAATCATAATAAATTATTTATTAATTTAAGAACATATTATTCCTTAACAAATGGAGGCTGCATTGTTTATTAGGCCACAGACAACTTCTTTGAATTTGTGCTGTGATTGATCTTGTAGATTTTGATTGTACACCTGAATTTACAAAAAAAAAAAAAATTTAAATAAATTCAAAATTATTTCTAAATTAATAAAATGTTTTTACATTATTGTAGACAACTGTTGGCACAAACGATGGATACGGATACTTAATATTTTGAGTCTTCTTTTCAGCTAACAATTGTAATTGTGTTCCTAATGGTCCATGATAGCAATCATAAACATTATTCCAAGATACATTAACCAAATCGCTACACTAAAATTGGTGTATATTTATCATCAAAATTTTATCACTTTATCTTATTAATTTAATTGATTATTGATAATATTAAGTAAAACAAAATTTGCCAATTTATATTATCTGTGTACTTTATCAATAGTCATTTTTGTTGTTCAAATAATTGCAAATAACCATTAAAAGTATGATAACAAATCTTTGACATTAATGAATGTTTATATATTAATGCAAATTCAATCTAAATAGTAAAATATATCTAATATCTAATTGACATAGTATTTATTAAATAAATTAAGAGGAGGTCGAGAAAATTTTCGAGAAAGAAATACTATGATATGTATTTTATTACAATATATTTGTTGATTTGTCGTTTACTTTACAATATCAAATGCCAACTGCACTAGTTTCTAATATGAAGTGGAATATGTAGTTAATCGATTGTAAGTTCTTTGAATTTGGTAGAATGATGTATAAATCCACAGCTATCTAGTTTGTTGGTAATATAGTAATTCACGAAGTCCACAAACACGAAAGTGTATACCTACACTTTTGACCACGATCGCACGCCATAAAATTGACAAATATTGTGATCGTGTATCCGGTGACATTACATAAAATAGTTTCAGCAAAATCAAGATATTTTTCATCAATTTCATTTAGCACCCCCTCATTATTATTCAGTTAGTTAATTTTTTTTTTTTTTCTAAATCACACTTTTTATAGTGTAAATAAATTATATGCTATAATACCTTTGTTCCTACTTGATCTGCATATGGTAACATTTGACAGTTGACATATGCTTCAGCATCATCAGGATTATTCTGAAGAAAATGTAAATTACAAGATTGAATTTTGTTACCCATACATTCACGAGATCCATGTTGACACCAGAAATCTTTGCCACCATCATTACTCTATAAATATATAATTAAATAGAATAATATAAAATAATGATGAATTTTTATAAAATCAGTTTATAAAATCATGTAATTCTTTAACACCTACCCTTGACTTTCCAAATGGAATAAATTCTATGTTCACATAATCTTTTATATATCTGTAAATTGGGTGTAGTTGTTTATTTATAAAACCTGTACTATCTGGACAAAGAGATTCATAATAAATACCAATGTGTAACTTAAAGGATAAAATACATATTTAATATATAATATTTGAATTATTAAAAAATTGCCAACTACATACTTTTTGTTGACCAATAACAACGGCACCATTTAAATTTCCACAAAAGGAAATTAATAAAATAAACAGAAATATCTTCATTTTGAAACTATAAAAATTAAACAAAAATTACGAAAATTTCCGAAAAAAAAAGATTTAGTGCTGAGAATGACAGTTGACAGTTGGAATGAACAATCCATCTTTTATAAATTATGACATTAAATTTATTTATATAGTTTTAATAATTCATTATAATTAATGGATTGCCATCACTCTTATAGTACTATCTAAATTGTGAATTATTTGCAGGAACTTTAGTGTCTATATAGCAATTTCATCATTTAGTAATTGAGTTTCATGAATAATTTACAGATTACCCATAGAAAAATTTATTCTCAACTTATGTTTTAATTCTGGCACAAAAATGTTTCCAATATTTCTCGCGATAACGGTCACCAGTAATTGTTACGGCATTCTAGCATGCTAATGTTTATTTGTCAAAAATTCTATCAATCTGTAAAATACGTAAAACGCTATGATACCACCGTATATGGTCATTTTTTTGTAGTTCTTGTGTCAATTACAAATTTTTTCGGGTAACAAATCCTTTTATTGAATATTTATCAAACTTCCGAATTCTGGTGTGCTATGTCTAGAAGAGGTGGCCAAAAAGTAACTCATACCAACAAATTTTTGTGGTAGACGTTGACTACATTTGTCTCCTAAACTTTGCTTTCGCTACCAATTTACGTATTTATTAACATTGAATCTGATCTATATGCTACTTTTGATGTCTTTTGAGTAATCCGATAAGAATTAATTTTCACGAAAGAATTATCTACGTAGCATTTACTCAACGTACGTCACTTGTCGTGTGCGGGTATTTCCATATGAAAGGATAAAGGGGAAGTAGATAAATATTACTCGTTGTCTTTCAATTTTTAAAAAGCTTTAAAAGTTGAAAATAATAATGGCAACCGTGTATGCTATCTCTTGCAATCACACTAATTCCATATGGAAAAGTGGAAGTAGATAAATATATATTTATTTAAAAGCTTATTTAATATAATATTATTATGAATTATTATTTGTTATTTATTTTTCTAGCAACATTTAGAATTTTTTTCGATTGGGCAAGATGATCTAAATGCATTTAAAGATTTAATTTAAGAATACCCTCATTCTCGACCTCTGACTAAATTTTCTCCAACTCTAATATGGTATTCTTGAATGGAATAGAAAATTTACATTATGGAAATAAGAGAATTTATAAAAAATTCATAAATAATTTGATCACAGTTTAGCATTTCCTTTAGCATTATTTTATTGTGTTTGATAGTCTCGATATGTTTTTGGTAAACTGAAGCCTACGTGAAATAAACTAATTTTTATTCAGTCTAATAAAAGACACAGTCCGGCGGGCTTCATACGTGTTGAATAATTCAAGACAGAAATTTGATAAATCTAAATTCAGTATATTTTTTTTTTTTTTTAATTTGATTCCAGTTTTCAATTGCAATTTATTTGCATATCGATCAGGTATATATGCTTAAATGTTGTCTGAGATTGTGTTCTAGTTTCAATCAAATTTATAATTTTATATAATATTGCAATTTTTGAAAATTTGAAATTTTCAAAATTATGATAAATTGGTATCGAATATTCTCCATACACTGTCAAATACCATAACTGACAAATATCATCCAATTAAAAATGGTGGGCAAACCAAATCGGCCTGCAATTTATTATTTAGCTTGTAGTCATTTTATCCACCGACAAATCATCTGAATTGATTTAAACTGTCACTAAATCATCTGTCAACCAAATCATTTGTCGACCAAATGTACACAATATTTAAAACTATTATTCATCATATTTAAAAACAATCCGCTGTCGACTAAATTACCTATCAGAAAAATCATTCGTCAACCACATTGCCTATGGAAAAATTTGACACTTTAACTTCAAAATAATTCAAAATTTGTTTTGCTGATCATAATAAGCTTTTAAATGAATCTGTTTAGTATACTCGAAGACACAATAGTAGAGTCGGGTTCTTGCTACATTTCTTCGAAAGGCATAATTTGGTTGAACCAAAGCCGATATCATATCGAATAATTATAGCAGTGTAAAATTTGTAATAATCCTTGCGATAACAAGAATGCATGTTAAATGAATGCAATATATATATATGTTTATATGTAGTTTTATATGTTTATATGTAGTTTTTGTACTCATTCAAAAAAGCAAATAAAAAGTTTTCATTTGACTTAAAACATCACATTTTGTACTTGTATTTCTTTCAAGTAGACAGTACTCATAGATGTTGTTCATTCTTCCCTGTTCCTTTTACATTATCTTTGGGCCACACTCAATCTAATGTAGACTATAAATTCGTACGAGATTAAATATGGTCAGACATAAGAGTCTTGTCGGACACAATAAAGTCCACAGAATTTCAGTAATTTATACATTTAAATGTAAATTGTATTAATAATCCTGATAAAATGAATATGAAGAACTGTGCGGTCTTTAGAAAAGTGAAGATGGATTACATCAATTAAATGCAGACTCCAAACAACCAAACCATTTTAAGAGTCACAAATTGAGGGATCTGTTAAAATAATGATGTCGAAGATTACACAAATTGCACAGCCTTCGCACCTAAATCTTTATCATTGTTTCGAAACATGAATTTGATTATAGTAAAATTTTGCAACATTCAACTACTCTTCCAATTGGTTTGACAGTATTAAAAATTAACAGAAATGTAGTCAGAAAGAAAGGATCTTATTACTTATATAAAAAGGAAACACTGTGTTTAACAAATGCCTATAAACCGAACGAACTGTATAATCCTTAAATTTAATTGGAGGCAATAAAATTCATTAATAAAAACAATTCGTCGACACCTTATATTAGTCACACTCACACATAACGAATAGTTTATCACAAAATATTTTATAATCAATTTATATTTTCGGTTGTAAAAAAAACACTATTTTTAAAAAACACTAACTTTACTAAAATCCACACCCCGATATCAAGGTGATGGATGGATTAGCCGACATAATTGTTACTCGATACCAACGATAACCTGACCATGAAATATATCAATATTGATATGATTGAGGGTTAAATGGATGGTGTTAAATTCGTTCGATAAAAAATCGTAACAAATAAACTATGAGGATTTATGCAACACTCTATTGATGGACCGAGAGAAGCGTGAATAAATATTAACTGTACTACAATTCCAATCCATGGACCGTAATAGTCACCACGTTTTTAAAATTTTCAATTTCTATTGTTAGTTATTAATTAATCATAAATGTACTATTTTATGATCCACTTATATTTTAAGATAAAATAACAAAATTTATGTATAATTTATTAAACTAAAATAATTTACATTACTTGTACTTCCAGATTATCAGTCTGACACCAAACCACTTACTGACTTACAAATTTAATATCACCAATATATAAATGCTATTTTACTGTCAGATAAAGTCAAGATTGTAGATCAATTATAGATTCTTTATCAATATTTATTTTTTATGAAAATATAATGTGCATAGTTGTACTGTTATCGTCTTCAATAAACATTGATAGTGCAAAATAATTGAATATGACCCGATACTAAATCAATGAATATTGTGATGATGAATGATGAAAGTATATCTTTGCAAATATAATGACTAGAACATGTAATCCCTAGTATGGTTACAAGTGTGGTTACTGGAATATGATTTCTACTATCAACTATACGATAACACTTGTCTTTTATAATATCACAAATTATGTTGATTATTATATCATCCAGAAGTCTATCTGGTAGACAACATATTATTGATCTTGAGCGTTGTATTTCCATAAATTTACTTAACTCCATTATACTAATGTGAGTCTAGCTTAAATTCACCACTTATGTTCCGCTCTGATTCTGACTTATTGGGTTTTAAATGTTTAAAATTATAACCATCTCACCTACTTGTAATATATATCCACTCTTCAAACATTAAAGATTTGTCAGACCAGGAGCACCCATTTATCATAAACAATTGTACTTAATTTCAATCAACATATTATTGTCTTAATCGATTACCGATTTTTTTTAAATAAATTCTTGAAATATTCTGATGGTATGTGACAGGTAGGTTGAACGTATGGTTAACTGCCAACTTCGGAAGAAGTACTAGTTATGAATACTACAACACAGCCTCGGATTGAATATGATAAACGGCAACGACTCATGCAACGGAAAAGAGACAACGATTTAAAACTGGCATCATAGAATGTTAGAAATTTGTTACGGCAGGGTGCTTTAAGAACACTTACTG
Source organism: Penthetria funebris (assembly GCA_027564355.1). Taxonomy (NCBI): domain Eukaryota; kingdom Metazoa; phylum Arthropoda; class Insecta; order Diptera; family Pleciidae; genus Penthetria; species Penthetria funebris. The sequence goes on from JANSTX010058520.1 coordinate 15,321, forward strand.
ATGCATTAAAAAGGACCAAACTAGATGTAACAGCTATCCAAGAAACGCGGTGAACCAAAAAAAACTTACTTAAAGCAAAGAAGTTTATTACAGCGGCAACGATTGTAGTAAAAGAAGAGAGTTTGGAACCGGTTTTATATAGTTTTTGGTAATGCAAGGGATTCAGTAATTGATTTTAACCCCATAGATAAATGCATTTGTACCCATATAATTGACCAATGTTGTTGATTAAATATTGACTCCGATCATTATCTGGTGAGGGTGGTGTTACGAGCCAGAATTTCGGCCATTAAAAACATGCAACCAGTGAGAACAAAATGGGCGGTCGAAAGACTTGAACTGACGGCGATAAAACAATTGTACATGAATTTGTGGTATTGGGTGTACGGATGTGTCACGGTTGGTTAACGTTAATTAAAACACATTACTTAAGTTACTTAATATTAATATAATTTATATTTCAAATAATTTGTATGATAGTAATAATTTAATTTATTACTTGATCCTATTTCTTTTATGATAACTCGTGAACTGACTATCTATAATTTTATCCATAATACCTTACTAATCATAATTTATTCTCTTACTTGTATCATCATTTTCATTATATTTTTCAATAATGAAAAGAGATTATTATTATTACAATTCGATTTATTTAGGTCCGTACTACTATCATTATGGTACATTGCATTGATAATAATACGAAGCATGTTCCGCCACATACTCCCTTACCAGTAAATATCCTTATTTACGTTAAATACATATTGTGCAAAAGCCTCTTGACAAATATGTCAATTGCCCATGACTTTTGTCATCTACTTCTCTTCTAAATTATAATCATACGCAGCTGTTCCGCCACAAATTCAATCGAAAAACGGATTATTACTAGTTTGGATGATTACTCATGTGTTGAGGGTGCCGCAACGGAGGTGATTGGAAGGGGCATGGTAGTGAGAAATGGATGGTTTGATAATGATTGTAGAAGGGCTTGGAATGAAAAAAATGTATCCAGGCTAAAAATGGTAACGCGAGCTACAAGAACCACTATTGAAGACTATTGCTCTAAAAGGAATTTCGAGCGTAAATTAGTTCGTAGAAAGAATAGAGAACTGGGGCGAAGAATTTACGGCGAGTTTGAAAAATTCAACAGGAACAATGACAACAGAAGATTGTACAGGGCGATCAATTGTATGCGCAACGGATATAGTCAACGGCCGTTTTTGTGCAAAAACATAGATGGCCAGGTTATGGCACAAGAGGAAAGGTGTCTCGAGAGATGCGCTGAGTACTTTAAAAATTTATTAAATATAATCACGCGAGTAAATGCTGTGGAAGATGTGCAATTTCAAACGGCTCAGCCATTTATAGCTAAACCATCAATACACGAAGGTAAGAACGTCAAGAATAATAAATCACCTGGATCAGCTAAATTACCGGGTGAACTCTTTAAACATGGTGGAAATTCGTTATGGTGTCAACTGCACGAACTAATTGTTAAGATTTGGAATAAGAAACAGGTGCCAGATGAGTGGAAAGATGGTATTATCTGTCCATTGTACAAAAAGGGCAACAAATTAGATTGTAACAACTACAGAGGAATAACTTCATTACCTATAACGTATTTGCAAATATACTATACAATAGACTTATTTCATATACCAATGAAATTATTGGAGAATACCAATGTGATTCTGCACAGATCGATCTACATCTGATCAACTATTTAGTATTAGGCAGATATTAGTGTAGGGAGTTCAAGGTTGATATACACCATTTGTTTGTTGATTTTAAGGCGACATATGATAGCGTCAATAATCTCTCTCTAATTTCTGTTTCCATCTTGTAATCATTTTAAAACATTTTGTTGTTCCCGCCACCAGGTCTAATATGCGAGTTATGCTGTACCTTCTTGAACGCTATATACACAACATATTTATTGTCACTTTATTGATCCCATTTTGGCCTCATACTTCTGATGCCGGGTGCCACATTTCTTAGTGAACTTACAGCGATTCTATTGTTAGGGCTTTGATATTCCTGACCGGCTTATTTAAATCGTTTGATAAAAACTAATATATTTGATCTATTCTTGGATTTTATTCTATACTTCGTTCGTTTTTCTAGGTCATTAAGTGGTGTGATATCCCCCATTATGACTCTGTCCGTTGCCAAATTGTTTCTTGTGTTGTTTCATGTTTCTTAATGTGTGTAATTGTATGTGTTGTTATGTGTGTGCATTCCCTAAATCGGCCCAGTTTTGAACACTTGATGTGGGGGTTTTTATTATTGTTCGGAGTCATCGTTCACTTATTCCTTGCCATGGGTCAACTCTATTTTTATATTCACGTTGTTTTCGCTTGGTTGACCCGTTTTAATTTGGAAATACACTTGGCTTTTTCTTACCTACCACTTCCACACAACTTCCTTTGGACTTTTAATGTTTCGTGCTCTGAATGTCTACATTTTATGGGTCATACAACTATTTGCTTTGCATTGTTTATATGTACCCTCCCGTGCCTGCATTTCACAGTACGTCTTATCTTTGTCCTATGGATCTATTTGTGGTCGTGGTTTCCTTTCTTGCCTTTTCTACTTTTGTCGCTTAAATCGTAGTGTACCTAAAACTTATTTCTGAATATACTCTGCCTTATGTGTACCTGAAAAGTTTTTAGAAATTTGGATTTCTAGTTATGAGTTAAATTCTTATCTAATTTTCATATGATTTATCCTTTTTTCCCTTTCGAAAATATAGGAGAAAACAGAAGAAAATGTTTTCTTCTACATTTTTGTCGCATTCGATAGTTTTTATATAATTCATTCATTCATTCATTCCCTCATATTCTCCTCTGTCCATTCATTCTTTCATTCTCAGATTTTCGTTCCTACTTTATTGCTCCCTCTTTTGGCCGTTAGTATAATTTTTATTTCAAGTTCTTACATAATTTTCAAGATTTCAGAAACGAGTGACCCACTGATCGTTGTTCGTCGTTACCTCTTGGAGGTGGATTAAAGGATTAGCTATTTTGATCGCCTAAAAGGGAAATATAATGCGTGCAGTTTGCTTTTCTGATCCCCATATAGGCCATGATTTCCTTAGATATTTGACAATTTGAATTCATGTACTTAAGTGAGACTGTTTTCCTACGACAACATTGCGGAATAAATTTGAAATTAACTTCTGTCTAACTTCTGTTGATTTAATCAGTTTAACTTTCACCGCACGGTGATCTATAATTTCTATTTCTCGTTCTTACATCTTTTTCAAGATTTCAGAATCAAGTGAACCACCGTTCGTTGTCCGTCGTTACCTCTTGGAAGCGGATTAAAGGGTTTGCTATTTTGTTCGCCTAATTAAAATGAAATGTGATGCGTGCAGTTTGCTTTTCTGACCCCCATATTGGCCATAATTTCCTTAGACATGCCATATGGGATTGCGGTGATGTGTGTACCGCATAGCTGCTGTCATTAAATTTGAATTCATATACTTAAGTGAGGCTGTTTTCCTCCGAAATCATTGCGGAATAAAATTGACTTCTGGCTACCGCATCTCCTTGCGGTGATGATTTAATTAGTTTAACTTTCACCGCACACTGATCACCGTGATATTGTACTAGGTGATAAGCGCATTTAATTTTAAAAATATTTATTTATAATTTGTTTTACATTTTGCAATATTTGCTAAAATAAAATGAAATAAGTCTGTTGATAATCTGAAATATGTTTGTTCACCAGTATACAAAACACTTCCGTCCGGAAACCTATTTCTAAAAATTTCCTGTCTATTGAGGGTATTTTAAATATTATCATTGATTTCATCACATCAATATTAAAATTGATTTACTCATTTTTTGCTTGCATTTATTGTTTAAAAAACAATCCAATTTTTTTGTTAATTGTCAATTTGTGCGGTCGTGTTGGTATATATCTAGGAAAGTGGTATTACTACGGTGGCGTTGCGATGAACTTTCTTGCGGTGTGCTCATGACGGATGGCATGTTCAAGGAAACCATGACTTTAGTGATGTATTTACAGGGTCGTCTACAATACAAGTAATCAAACTTTATTAATACCCTTTATTTTCTTCATTCAGATTTGTATTAGGAGAGTGAAACTTTTTGTTCGCATAGTTTTAGGCCATAATTTAATATATCTATTAAACGATTACAAACATGTAGTTTGTGTTTAGGCGAAGAATAAACCACAAAATTATATATTCATAGATAATTTCATCTAACGAATTTAAGTATTGTTGATACAAATATTGAAAATTTGTTAAAGTCAATGATTGTTTTATTAATTTTTAAAATCAATATCAGGGGAGAATTACTAGGAATAAGTTTAGATTTTTGACAATATTGAAAATATCTCATGAACGATTGACTCGGTGTGTTTAAGTGAATCAATAAATGTAAACATCACATCCAGCATGTCTACTACATCAAGTGACCTGTTAAAATTGGTTAACGAAGTTAGCTATGTTTAATGTACCTGTTTAAAGTACCAAACTTGAAGCAGTATCAGTATCGTGGTTTTTGCAATCAAAATGATAGAACGTTGGCCCGTGGGAAAACAGAGTTAACACTGAAAGTAAAAAAATAAAAATCCCAAGATTAATGCTTCCAAAGATGGGGGAAGACCTCTGAACTTAGTCTCATAGGACTAAGTATCTTGGCATAATATTAGATCCCAAACTAAAGTGGGGGCCCAATATTCAAGAAAGGAGTAAAAGAACTTTCGACGGCTTTTCACGCATGTAGTAGAATGTTTGGCAAACCTGGAGTTATTGACCCAATGTGGTTCATTGATTGTTTATAGCAGCGATACGAACCATCCTCATGCACTGTTCTGGTGGCCGGCCTAAGGCAGGGACCTATTACGTCATGAAATAATGACGACGCCAAAATTGTTGCCAAACAGAAGTTTTGCGGCAAGACATCCTACACGAGCCGAGTGGGTACAACGAAAACCCTTTAGATGGTTCCGATTCCATTTTTTTTGTTGCTGCGATTTTCTCAAACACTCTTAACGAGACAGGATCCTTTAGGTTCCCAGACAATTCAAGTGTAATCCGAGCGAAAATTGTTGCCGCCTGGAAGGCATGTGTGTTTTTTTTTTGTCTGCTTCGATTCCCGTACAACGAGAGGCGATAGCCATGGATAGTAAGGCCACCATTTGTAGATCTCGCTAGTATGCAAATCAAAAATGGTGTGAAAATGCTTCCTCGAATTGATGGAGACAAGTAACGCTGCCGAAGTTACACTGTTATGGGTTCCGGGACACAGCGACATCGCAGGTAATGAAAGTGCCGACGAATTGGCAAGTGAAGGTTTCGGGTATGGACATATCATAGGCGATAATGGTCAGTATGCTAGGTGGAAAAGACGGATTTCATGCAGATTATCTAGGATTCCTTAGCCCAAGTATCCCGTCGGGACGTGGTCAGTTCTCACGATTCATTGGCCGGTCGGGCGTCAAGATTGGGTATCCCTTTTAATTCCTTTTGTCGCAGTTGCGGCTATGTAGACGAAAGGGAAACTATAGAAAGGACCTTCTATGCAAATGTCTGGCACTTTCTCAATAGAGATATGGGCTGCTGGGCGGGCATATACTACCTAATCAATCAGAAATTAAATTGCAACCAGAAGCCCAAAATATTTGGTGGCGTTTTTAGGCGCCACTAGATGGATTTAGTGTGCCTTAATCAGTGTTCGTCGAGTGTGTGGTAACGTCGCCCAATTGAGATGCATCGAAAATTTAGTCGCGTTCTGCCACAACAATAAGCCAACGATCACACAGAATTAAAAATATTTTATGAACAGATTGGATTCATTTATATATAGAGATTTGTTGGAAAAATATATTATGAACGGTTAGCGATAGCCGACATATATACTGTCTCTTCCATATAAACATCATGTTAATGTCGCATTTCAACCATTTATGATGAATGAATTTTAAGTCAAAGTCAGAAGTTCATTTGAAAATAAATTTTGCAATATGCAATTAAGTCTTTATTATAAAATAATGTCAATTTACTTTAAAAAGAAAAAAAAACACATGAATGATTCACTTAAATTATTTAAATTACATGAAAATGTGTACTAAAAATAATATACAAAACAATTATAACAGTTTGAAATATTTAGAATTACATGATAATATGAATTTTTAAAATAATTAACATTTAATCCGTTATGTCAGTCAAAATATTATTTAAAATTTGATTTTTACATTTTTACAATATTCAAAATTGGCACTTCATTACAAAATAATGTGAATAAAGTTTTTTTTTATTTAAAACTTGCGAGTCCAAAATATGTTCCGATAATAAGACCTGCAAATTGTTATATTAAAATCAGTGTGTGAAGCAACATATCATTTGTATGTTTAAAAACGATTTTTTGAAAAAAAAAAACGTTAGGTCACAATCAACGGACATTTCATTTTATTAATTTATAATTTTGTAATTAAAGTGCACCATTGTTTATTTTAAATTTATTAACTTAAACATTTCTACATAAAAACTAAGTTTTTAAATTGTTGACGTAGTTGACGTTGTTGTCGCGTTTGGCGTGGTTAACGTGGTTGGGGTGGTTGGTGTGGTTGACATGGTTGGCGTGGTTGACATGGTTGGCGTGGTTGACGTGGTTTGCGTGGTTGACGTGATTGCTGTGGTTGACGTGGTTGAGTTGGTCGACGTCAATGAAGTGGTCACGTTTCTTGTTATATTTAGTTTTGCCATTTTCTTTGAACGTGGACGAATATGTACTTTATTATGAAATACAAATTGATTCCATTCAATAAAAACTGCAGTACACATTTTACAACTGTATTTATTGTCGCTATTTTTATAGGTTTCTTGATGTTTTCTGAATTCTTCTAAATTTATAAATTTTTTCGAACAATATTTACATGTTATTTGCTGATGCACATTCTCTTGACGCATATGACGTTCTAGTTTTGCTGCATTTTGAAATTTTTTACCGCACACTTTACATTTAAATTTATTTAAATTTGAAATATTCTCCAAATTGGAATTTTGACTATTATATGTTTTATGGTTTTCGATAGACACTTGCTTTATATAATCGTCTGGTAAATCGTCTGATGTAACATACATTTCTTCATAGTAATTCTTAATCTCATAAGAAACATCACTGATAATAAAACTAATATCCATTGCTTGTCTATTTATTCATTTATTTGCAAGTACCAGTAAGTAAATACTTACAAATGAACACACAACAAAACAAAAAAAAAAAATAAATAAAAAAAGATTTGTCTAAACTAAAATCAAAATTTTATAATTCTTTCAAATGTCATTTAATACATCAGCGTCGTACGGTTGCTCAAGTAAAACTAGGGTGCTTTATATAGGACATATCCTTTTATATGTAACAGAACTGGAATATTTTGTATTGTACCCTTTTACTACTCTCTCTTTAGCAAAATTTTTATGGCATCGTCAAAAAGGCTCCTCTTCTCACTCAGTTTAGTTGTACAATTATAAAAAAAAAAAAAACCTTGATTTTTTTTACCTATGTTTTACGTATACATTTGTAAATGCAGTAAATAAATACAAAATACTATTTTGTTTTTGTATTATTTTGAAATTGCAGTTTAAAATAAAATATGTACTAAAATTAACATAAATTCAGAAGATCTTTTCCAAGAAAAGATTAATTAAATATTTAAATACTAATTCAAACCATTTCAGTCAGATGTTTAAGTATGTATGCAACCTTAAGTATTTATCGATTTACATTTCTATGTGTATGCAAGTGTGCATCATAATATTAAATTACTACATAAAACATTAATCTAACTATGAAATCATCCAGACCCTATCCATTGATCATTTCCAAAGATGCGGCGAAATAAAAATACACGAACACACTCATAAGTTGAGAATATTTTAAGATTATATTTTAACAAAATTCTCAGAATGTCGTTCATTTAGCAACAAAAGATTGTCAAAAGTATTAGGGTGCCGATAATATAGCAAAAAAAAAAATGATTAAACCTCAAATTGTTAAAGTATATTAAACAATATCTATAAATGAAACGAAAAACAAAAACTTTTATAGAGCCCACATTTCCACTTCACATTGGTTCTAGAATACTATATATATTCTTAATTGCTGTTCAAATGCCGATGTGTCAAGATTTGACATTAGAAAAATGTGCGCAGCTATGTATTTTAGGAAATATAGAAACTGGGAACTACAATATTTTAAAATTTAAATAAAAATTTAAAAAAAAAAAAAACAGTCATGCACGTGCACAATGTATCAAAGAACTTCCGCCGTTGTTCTCGATCTAGATATATTGTGCCTTCAATTCACTCCATCTCCAATTGCTGGTATATAAGACTGGCAGAATACAAATTCATTATCTCGTTGTTCTTGGACGACCACCATTGCAATATCACATACTCAATAAATGGCCGATTCAATTACACCTTGCTTCGATTGACAATACAATTTAACGTCT